>JADBJO010016314.1:35000-40000 GCA_016801955.1 Conus betulinus | reverse complement strand
TGTAGGCTACAACAGCAGTTACAGTGCCATCCCTCTGCGCAACAGCTCTGACAAAGTTCGCGATCACCCCCATTCCCCATTGTACAGTGACATGCTAGCTAACAGACATGCAGACTCCGGAAGAACATTTGCACTGCCAGCTGAGAATCACAGCACACAAACGACACCACAGCCAGGAATAGTAACGGTGAAGCACACTCCGGAAATACCCAGTGTGATGTCAGAGACATTCCTGTAGCTGTGACGAGTCACAACAATACAGCAGCGAATCCCATAGTGACCGGGAATTCCCAGAATACTGCACGTGCACCCCGAAGTAATGACGACAAGGCCAAACACAATGCGAAGTGTGGGGAACGATTTCAAACTAACACACACCCAGAACTTCTAATCGGCCCACCACACGCCACCAGTCCCAGTCGGTGGTATCATCACAAACAGGCCAGCCTCTCATCTCAGTATGACTTCTGCACGTAAAGTCTCTACTGGTGGTTATCAACACTTGAACAACTCCAACAGGGAATAGGGACTCGGCACTGGCCGTGTCACCACACAGATTCCTACTGACACAACATAATACAAAACGACTGATGCTGATGGAGTGACAGCTGATATAACACAATATACCACGACATATTTTGCCAGTTTGATTACTAACACACCACAGAACTCTACGTCTGACAATGTGACAGCCTATGTAACAGTACATTTGACGTACATTTGACAACTGACACAACACAACAGGCAGAGACACCACATCATGGTTTACATATACTGAATTGGAACATTGGAGGGCTGTTGTCCAAGCTTGTGCTTCAAGATTACTTAATTACTTAGGCCCATTGCTCTTGTCAGAGCATAAACCGTCAACAACTCCGAGCCAACGACCACGGTCCTGGGCAATCTTTTCTAATTCGCCCCAGCTGTAACCCATCTGTCTGGTGTCCTGCTTCCAGGTCCCGCCTCCAGGTGTTTCTTGGTCTTCCTCGCTTCCTTTTTCCTTGGAGCTTTCGGAGCGTGTGTCCTATCACCGCCCATCTTCTTTTGGGGATGTCTTGCTCCACTGGCAGTTGATTGCTTCTTTCCCACAGCTCTTTGTTGCTGATTGTCTCTGGCCAGTGGATGTGGAGGATCTTTCGCAGGCAGCTGTTAACAAACGTCTGCAATTTTGAATGGTGGTTTTTGTGGTTCGCCAGGTCTCTGACCCATATAAATGGACAGATTTGACGTTTGAATTGGAGAGGCAGATTTTCGTCGTCGTGGTGATTAGTCGAGATTTCAGGTCTTTTGATATAGTGTTAATGACCGTAACCTTCGTGGAATTTGAAATTCAGCTAAGTGTGTGTTTTTGTTTGTTTTTGGTTTTTTTTTTGAAGACTTCGATCCTCATTTTGCGCCTGCTAAGAAGATAAGTCAACACGGAAGGAGTTCTGGAGGAGTGTGATTAAGAAATGTCTCGGTTGTTACGTTGAAAGGATTCATATTGTTTCCGATCAAACATATTTAAAAAACAAACAAACAAACAAACAAACAAAAAAAACCCTCCTGCTAAAACGCATATAAAGATGTGGTTATGTTGTCATTGTATGTACCGCCGTACGATTCCCTATATTACAGTACGACCGAATTGAAGGGTAGCATCGAATTGATGCAACAGTGCTTAACAGATGTTTTGGGAAACATCAGATCATTTCTACCTTCTTTTGTTTGGAGACGTCAATGCCCGTACTGGAAACACAAAAACTCTTTATGTAGATGAGGGCATACCCCACAATGGTGACGAGCTTTTGAACGGACGTCTGAAGATTTATTGTTTTTAATGCCTTTGGAAGAAAGTTGATTGATGTCTTTCAAGTGTTTGATTGCTCTGTACTTAATGGATGTCATTTTTTTTTCAATTCATAAGGGAGTGTAACTTATATGTCACAAACAGGGTCAAGCCTTATTGACTATTTTTGTGCTTCCATCGATTTCTGTGCACAAAATATTTATGTCACTTGCTGTTGAAAACCGGATAGAATCCGATCACTTGCCTGTGTTCCTGACCGTGGGCGCAACACGGACGGACCGAGATAACGCACGTGCTGTAAAAGTGAAAACTGAAATTCTCTCCGATCACGGGAATCCCAAGAAAAAATTGACACGGGTATTAGCTGATTCTGACACTGATGTCAACGGTTCGGTTGGCTTGTTCGTGGATTGCCTACGGTCAGCAGCAAATTGCATGAAGAAAACAGTGTTCACTGGTAACAACAACCAGAGGAAAGAGGCGGAATGGTTTGACAAGGATTGTCATCAAAGCAAAAAAAAAATGCGAAGAAAAAGCTGCGGAAATTTAGACGCAAAAGATCAGAACCAAACTGGCACGATTACTTTGAGAGCAAACAGCCGTATCAAACTTTAATCAAAGAAAAGAGAAGAGGCATTTAAAAAAAAGCGAAAGCAGATTCCCTCATGAATCATATAGGTAACCCAAAGCTGTTCTGGAAAGAAATCAATTCATGTTTGCATCTGAAGTCCAAGGAAAAGTGACAAAATCACAAAAGGAAAATGGTTTGATCGTCTCAGTGAAGTGTTCAAATCAAACCAGTGCGCTTCAAATGAATCTAATGTTCATCATTCGATGAAGTTTGCTACGCTACCAGAAATCGACTTACTCGATCAAGCCATTACTGAAAGTGAGGTTCGAAGAGCATTAATACACATAAAATCTGGCAAAGCTTGTGGCTCGGATAAAATCCTGGCAGAAATGCCGAAGTCAGCAGAAGGGTTATAATGTGAGTTTCTCATAAAACTTCAATTCCGTTTTTTTCTTTTTTTCCGGGAATTTTCCAGACATGTGGCGAGAAGCCATCATTTGTACCCATCTTTTAAAAAGGTGATCGCGAAAATCCGTCCAACTACAGGGAATGTCACTCCTGAGCTGGATTGGAAAATGTTATACATCTATTTTGAACAATCGTTTATATTTCTGGTTGGAAAATAATAACTTGTTATCAGAATCTCAGGAGGCATTCAGAGGAGGATACTCTACCACGTATCATATTTTTACCGTATATTCTGCTATTCAGAAATACTTGAGCAAACCCGGAAAACTATATACACGTTTCGTCGATCTAAAGAGGGCGTATGACTCAATTCTACATGTAATCTTATTGAGAGCCCTGGTCAAAGCTGGCACATCATGTACATTTACCAAAGCGGTAATGGCTGTGTACGAGTTTTTAAAAGCACGCATTCTGGACGGACTGTGTTGATTGCACGCAAGGTCTGAGACAGGGATGCCTTGCAAGTACAACATTTTTCTTCGTAGTCATCAATCAGTTATCAGAACAATTGTCGGTAGAAGGAAAGCATGATGTACAACTTTGTCCTGGTCTTGTTAAACTTTTCATTCTTATGTTGGCAGATGATCTTGCACCACTGTAAAGTTCGCCATCTCGCTTACAGAACTAGCTTAATTGTTTAATTAAGGCCTGTTCTGATCTCAAACTTGAAATGAATTGTGACAAAACTGAAGTGATGGTTTTTAGGAACAGAGGGTTCCTTGGGACACAAGAAATGGTATACTGGAACAGAACAACTCGAATTACATTGCATTAGGGGGCTCACTCACGTAGTAACACGAAAGGCTAGGTAGCATGTACTGAGTGTGTCGAGCCACCAAGGACCTATTCTCAACCCTGTTGCCACTATTGAGAGACGCACATTGTAAGATAATAGAATCATGACCGATTTGAGTTATCCTTCCCTGGAGCGATCATCGTAATCACGTGTTTTCATTCAGCTCCTTGACAAATAGCGTATGCACACTTTACTGACGTTGTTTCAGCTGTTAAGTCGAGCACACGGCGTTTAAATGCGTGTTTTTGAAAGGCTCAAACTGAAGCATGCACGATTTTTTTTGAGACAGAGTTAGTGAAGAATGCTTCGTCGAGTATGTGTGGAAGTAGATTGAGCAATTTAAAGACAGCACATGTATAGTATAAGTAAGTTGGGGACATTGGGTCAAGGCAACAAAAGCCTAAAATGCCCTTGTCTTTTTGCTAGCAGCACGTATTGGCGTCAGTGTTGAATGCTGCTGTGTGTGTGTCTTTTTGAAAGGAGCTTAACTGTGTCATTCTGGTAAAATGAGGTGACAGTATCGCAAGATATATCACGGGATTTGCCTGTTATGTTCCAGAAGCAGAAAGGGGGGGGGGGGGGAGGGGGAAGAAGAAGAAGAAGAAGAAGAAGAGAAGAAGAAGAAAGAAGAAGAGAAGAGAGAAGAAGAGAGAGAGAGAGAGAGAGAGAGAGAGAGAGAGAGAGAGAGAGAGAGAGAGAGAGAGAGAGAGAGAGAGAGAGAAAGAGAGATGGGGAGGGGGGGGAGGGAAAGACGGTAGAGAGGAGAGGGAGGGGAAGGGCGGAGCAACGCTTTTCACCTCTCGCAAAGTTGTTCTGAATAAAATGCAGGTAATGATCGCCGTTGTCGTCGTCGTTGTTGAATATCACCGTGGATCAGTGTGCGTGCACATACCTACATAGAACCATCACTGTAGTATATGTATGTATTTTCACACGTCTGTCTACACATAAGTGTGTTTTGGTCTTTGTGCGTGTGTCAGTGCGCGCGCGTGAGCATATATAACAACATATTCTCACCATCATTGTAGTGGAGCCCGAATAATTCTTCCATAACAATATGTTTTCGCCATCGTTTTGTTGTGGAGCCCAAATACTTCTTCTGTAACAGCATGTTTCACCAACGTTTGTTGTGGAGCCCAAATACTTCTCCTGTAACAAAATGTCGTCGCCATCATTTTGTTGTGGAGCCCAAATACTTCTCCTGTAACAAAATGTCGTCGCCATCATTTTGTCGTGGAACCTGAATAATTTTCCTTTAACAACATGTCTTCACCATCATGTTGTTGTGAAACCCGGATACTGCTGTAGCAACATGTTTTTGCCATCATTTGCTGTGGATTCTGAACACTCCTCCTGTAACAACATGTTTTCTCCAT
>JADBJO010016314.1:30000-32500 GCA_016801955.1 Conus betulinus | reverse complement strand
TATATATATATATATATATATATAATATATATATATATATATATATATATATATGTGTGTGTGTGTGTGTGTGTGTGTGTGTGTGTGTGTGTGTGTGTGTGTGTGTGTGTGTGTGTGTGAGAGAGAGAGAGAGAGAGAGAGAGAGAGAGAGAGAGAGAGTGTGTGTGTGTGGCCTCGCCTTTCTTGTCCCTTCCCATTATGTATTGAGTCCCTTTCCCCTCCCTTCCCAATACGTCTCCTACCTCCTCTCACTCTCACACAATGTAGCAGATCTACGCCCACGTTGCTCATTGCAGCTTCAAGTAGAAAACCCACCCACAATATAATCGCCCCCAGATTTGTCTTGCCAGCTTTAGCAAAAGCGTCACACAAGAACCATTCCATGTGAAGTCGTCACGAGGCAACCCACCAGAAGAGACACTGTGCTGCTGCCCAGTTACATCGGTGGCCGTTTCAGTGGTGAGTTCTGATTCAACATACTCTTGATTCGGACATGTGTGTTAGCGTCTATATACATATGTCTTTGTGCGTGTGCACGAACGTAGTGTGTGTGTGTGTGTGTGTGTGTGTGTGTGTGTGTGTGTGTTAGCGTGCGTTCGTGCGTGCGTTCATGCGTATGAGAGAGAGAGAGAGAGAGGAAGGAAGAAGAGAGAGAGAGAGAGAGAGAGAGAGAGAGAGAGAGAGGGAGAGAGAGAGAGAGAGAGAGAGAGAGAGAGAGAGAGAGAGATGATAGTAAGACCAGCCGACACACTCGAGTGTCCACTAGCACGCACACGTATGTTCAACTTGTACTTATTTACAACAAGTAATATACACCCCTCAAGACACCCCCACCCTCAATCCTCCTCCTACTCAACCACCGACAGTCGTGTTATGAAGCAGAACGCTACAGCAAAGCGAAACTAACTGCTTACCAGCATTACGTTGACCACTCCAGTATCTGTCACAAGCAAGGCCAGACCCTTGACCGCCTTTTAAGCTGCTCTGCTGGTGTTTTGACGGAGTCGTACCTACTGCTGGTCACTTGTTTTGACTGACCAGTGCTTAGCTTTCTCGGTGAAGTTTTGCCCACAGCAAGTTTCGGTCGACTTTTGTGCGGTCGTTGTGTCTGGGTTCGGATTATGTATTCACTGAAGTCGATAACCTCATCAGGGTTTATAAAATGTTGTTATTGTTGTTTTGTATTTGTTGTTGTCGTTGTTTATTCTGTTGTTGTTTTGTTGTTGTTGTTGTCATCGTCGTCGTTGTAGTCGTCGTTCGTTCATCAAGATGATAAGTGATGCTTTTATCATTTTTCAAAATTGTTTCTGTTACCATTATTTTTTCGTTGTTCGACGAATATTGTATACGAGTCGTCATTACCAGTACGACTACTATCGTTCTTGTTACTGTTGCCGTCGCTGTGTTATCAGCGTGATCGATATCTGTTGAGAAGAAATTCAGTTTTTCCTTTATTCTGCATAAGTAGAAAGTTTGTTTGTATGTTTGTTTTTCCCCCTTTCTCAAGTTTCTTTCCTGTTTTCTTTATTTACTGTAGAAAAAATGTGTCAAGCGCACAGAAAATATTTGCATGGAGTCAGATGCAAAGTATATTCATTCCAACAGTATATAAATTCATGTATTCGTCTGTATTAGTGCATGAACGAACGAGAGAGAGAGAGAGAGAGAGAGAGAGAGAGGGAGAGAGAGAGAGACAGACAGAGAGACAGAGACAGAGACAGAGACAGAGAGTCCCGTTTAGGTTTGTTCAAGGTATACAGCAGACGCAAATACTTAATTAGAACTAGGGGGTAAAAGGAAAGCTATTGATATTGTAAACTGAATATCCATATTGTTTCGTTGTATCCAACTGCTAAGATAATTTCAACCCAAAACGATGGTTTCTGTTTCTTTGTTCTTTTGATTAACTCCTTTTTCTTTTATCTGTTGTTCTATTTTACTAGTTATGATCAGTTTCTCAGGCAGAGGGACCCAAAACACCAGACTGATGGTATGTCAAACACGTTCATTTTCTCGAAGAAGTCAGCCTCTACGAGTGCTGAAGTATGTCATCAGTGGGGCCCGGTTTGGGTGACCATTTGATATAGCGCTATTCTCTGGAACCAAGGCTATCGGCTTTCAGTTCCACTTGAGTCACAGACGTTCCGGCATGGTTTTTTCTTCTTCTAGGGGTTTCTCTCTGTTTTCTTCTTCTTTCGCTGTCCCATCTTCTGCGCCACGTCCGTGGCACCGCACCCACGCCGCTTATTTAGACACCCCCTGTCCGCAGACACAGCCCGGCCCGCTGACGCGCCCCAGCACCGCCAATCTTCAGGAAGAAGTCAATGTCAAATCGTCAGGAGGCAACCAACCGGAGGAGACACAGCACTGCTGCCGAGTCACTTCTGTGGTCCAGTTATGCCTGTTCTGATCCAAAATACGCAGGACACCACCTACTAAGCCCCCTACTGACGACAATAATGGCTTGGTCGCGGAGCCGACGTGAGTGAGCTTCCCACCT
>JADBJO010016314.1:15000-17500 GCA_016801955.1 Conus betulinus | reverse complement strand
ATGCCAATGGTAATGATGATGATGATGATGATGATGATGATGATGATGATGATGATGATGGTGATGATGACACGATGAGCATGATGAAGATCAAGATGACGACGACGACGACGATGATGACGATAACAACGACGTGTGTGTGTGTGTGTGTGTGTGTGTGTGTGTGTGTGTGTGTGTGTGTGTGTGTGTGTGTGTGTGTGTGTGTGTGTGTATGCGTGTGTGTGTGTGTGTGTGTGTGTGTGTGTTGCTGTGTGTGTGTGTTGTGTGTGTGTGTGTGTGTGTGTGTGTGAGTGAGAGAGAGAGAGAGAGAGAGAGAGAGAGAGAGAGAGAGAGTCAGACAGACAGAAAGTGAGAGAGACAGACAGACAAACAGAGAGACAAAACAGACAGACAAACACAGAGAGAGAGAGAGAGAGAGAGAGAGAGAGAGAGAGAGAGAGAGACTATATGACAACTTTGCGTCGGGCTATTCTGAACTCCTTTCCTGGAAAGAAAGGTTTTTACAGCAATAGAATAAACATCAGATAGAGATAGACCAACAAAATCGGCAACGCCTAAATGCTTCCAATCATCAAGCTGCAAATCGAACAATCTGAAAATGTTTTGGCATGAGTAGAAGATAAACAACAAACAAACAATCGAAAATCCTCTGCTAGTCTGACCGTGGGACAAGGTCAATGGCCCTACAGATTTTTCGTTCAACAGTTCTCTAGAAAACATGAAGGAATGAGACGTAAAAAAAAAAAAAAACTAGCAATGAAAAAACATGGACTGACAACATTACAGAATGGGCCAGGAAACCATTGGCAGAGAACCCCAGGGCCTTGGCACACAACCGGAGGAATCTGGTGAACTAGTTTTCATTGGGGAGACCCTGATGTCCCAACAGAGATCATCATCATCACACATCCATGATAACATTTGAATGACTGATTTCTTTAGGACACTTCATCCTATTTGTCCTTCGCCGCCTATTTCAGGAAGGTGCGGGATTGAGCATTGTTTCCCGTGCCGGTGAGAATGCCACAAATTTATGAATGATGCTATGCAACGTCCATCTGGCGCCCAGTGTGAGGAGATCAGTGATTTCTCGTTCTTCGTTTTCATTGTCCTGAATGCTGTTTGTCTTGTCTGAAGAAGAAGAAAGAGCTCGAGACGAGTCGTGTTTTGTCTTGTAATTAGTTCGTTTTTTGTCTGGCGGAATCATATACTGATTTTTGTCTGGCGGAATCATATAATAATGTTTGTCTGGCAGAATTATATAATAATTTTTGTCTGACGGAATTATATAATAATTCTTGTCTGGCAGAATTATATAATAATTTTTCTCTTGCGTTTGTTTCCATTTCCGTCTCCAGTCACCTCACCTTGAAACTATCGATAGATGATTAATTAATCAACCAATTGATTGATTGATTCATTCATTGATTATTCAATTCATTAACCAATTAATTAATGTTCTTGTTGGATGAACATTGTGGATGGTAGCGTACTTCACTACCACTATCGTGCTAAAAAAAAAAAAAAAACTATCAAGGGAAGTGATTCAATGAGATTTTCAATCAGAATCTTTAAAAGAATCTATATCGAAAAGAAAACTTTTTAAAAAGTGCTGTCGTTTTCCTCCTCATAAACGTCTGATTGTGGAAGAAGGAATTATTTTTTTCTTTGATACGTCAGAAAAATATATACTAGGCGTCTGCTTTTTGATTAAGAGAAAGGGCTAAATGGGGGAAAAATGGGTGTTTAGCAGCAGCCCCAGAGAGAGAGAGAGAGAGAGAGAGAGAGAGAGAGAGAGACAAAGAGAGACAGACAGACAGACAGACAGAAACAAATAAACAAATTGTTGATGTCAATATTCACCTTAGAGAAGTCTGCTGTCCACAAGATGACTGCTGGAGCGATGAAGGCCAACGGAAGCTGTACACTGGACACATCATATCCCGCTGCTTAAATAGCAGTGGATCAGTCTCCTTCTCCACCACACCTACTCTTCACTTCCTAATGAACGTTACATCACTAATGAAGTAACGGTCATCGTGAGGTCTTGAGTGATGGGATGGCGTAACTGGTAGACATGCCGTCAGTTATGGCGGACCTGTTGATTCTGCCCTCGGCCTGACACGTCTAGACGCTAAACAGGAAGAAGAGTATGTATGTGTGTGGTGAGGTGGGAGGCAAGGGTGGGATGAAGAAGAGGTATGGACAGTGAGGGGCAGGGGAGGGGGGGAGGACGGGAAGAGAGGCAAGGAGATGTGTGTGGGGATGAGTAGGGACAGGAGATGGGATGAAAGCTTCGTATAGCATCTCTCAGAGCTCAACATTAAGAAAGGAAGTGAACGCACATCCAGACGTACAGGAAAGGCAAGAAACCTCACCAGCCTTACTGGAACAATCTCAAAGCCAACACTGGAAAGATTCCTAGAGAATGGGGCAGACGCATACTGGGCCTTTCCAATGACCAACACAAATTTAATGACCAACACACGTCAACGGACAT
>JADBJO010016314.1:0-10000 GCA_016801955.1 Conus betulinus | reverse complement strand
CCCTAAAGACAACCAGATATAAACCAGAGAGAGGTGAAGGTTTATCTCACCTACTCTGATCCAGTCTAAGGCTCACTGATCACCCAGAAGAACTGTAAGTTGAAACTATGTTTCTACATTTTGAGACTATACATTGATTGAATGTTTGCCATGTGGTTTAACAGTATGACTTTATGCCCAATACTTGGTGACATCTATCAAGAGGATGAATGGAAGTATTCTGTTGTAATAGTTTGTTTGCAACAAATTGGTAAAAACCATTAAGATGTTGGTTAAGATTCATTTTTAACACTCTGATTAACATTCCTCGTTTTACAATCTGACTGTTGCCAGTATTCAAAAATTATCTGTTAAGATGATAACTGAATGACATATTCTGATCAGAAAAAAAAAAAAAAAACAGTATGCCCGCACTAGGTGAAAATTGTTTGATTTATGAATACTGTTGATTGTCAGAATGCTTTGTAGTTTGAGACTGTAAGTCTACACCACATGTGTCCATGGTCTATGTGCATTCCATGTTACTGCGATTTAATTCATAAGAAAACGTGAAGGACAGAAGGAAGCAAGAGAGAGAGAGAGGAGAGAGCGAGAGAGAGCGGACACAGAGAGAGAGACGAGAGAGAGAGGAGAGAGAGGAGAGAGAGAGAGAGAGAGAGAGAGATGGGTAGACAAACAGAAAGGAAGAAAGTTTGAAAGAATGAAAGAAAGACAAAAAGACAGACAAAAGAAGAAATGAAATAAGGAGAGAGAGAGAGAGAGAGAGAGAGAGAGAGCTAGAGAGAGAGAGAGAGAGAGTATAAAAAGGAAAGAAAAAAAAGGACCAGAGAGAAAGAAAAGAAGAGAAAGAAAGGAAGGGAAAAAAAGAAGAAAGAAAAAGAAGGAAGGAAAGAAGGAAAGAAAAGAAAAGAATACGAAACTAAATTCAAGTTCTTCGCCCATCACGTCGTCAGTTCAGTAGGGGGGCACATGGTTTATACCCTCAGTGTAACTTTAATAGCCAGATATTAGGCCGTCTCTCAGATTTATAGAGCCATTTTCCCTCAAAGGGAGAGGGAACTTGATAAAACGCGGCCGGTCTGGAGTGTTTGCATTCAGCGCTATCTGCCGAGCGGCGCTGGAAAACCAGACACAACGAACCTGATGCAGTGCAGTCAGATACAGTCTGACGCAGTGTGCCAGTCCCAGTGACGTTATTTGGTTTTTTTGCTTTATGTATTTATCTTTTTTATTTCCTCTCTCTCTCTGTCTGTCTGTCTCTCTCTCTCTCTCTCTCTGTCTGGTCTGTCTGTCTCCATCTCCTTCTCTCTCTCTCTCTCTCTCTCTCTCTCTCTCTCTCTTCTCTCTGATTCAACATGTCCTCGATTTTTGAATGTTCAGCATAATTCAATGCAAACAATATCTTGCATTCCCGCTACTTCTCGCTCTTTAACCCTCCACTACACCATCCACCTAACCCTCTCCCTCGTGCTCCCACACCCCCGTCTCTTCCTACCCCCCCCCACCCCAACCTTTCGTTTCCACCCTCAGTACGCCACCACACCACACCAATTTTATGTCGTTCCACGGTTTCCATAAAAATGACGTTGCTGTTAGACAAGTTAAAATCAATTTCCAGCTGGCCATGCAGTTGTTCACGGTAGCCGGAAACGAACAAAATCAACCAAATGAAAAACAAATAAACAAGCAAATAAACGTTTTGTAGAGGGTTATGGCCTGGTGGAATGTACTTGTGTATCCAGAAATTCAAATGCACAGTTGTTTGACGTAGAATGTTTCAGTTAAATTGTGATATTTTCCATTATTCGAAGAACTTTTTTTGTACGTGGAATTGTGTAGTGGTATGTTTGGTATCCGAAGGCTCAAATCTCAGGTTTTTACTGGCGCAAATCCCAGTTATTAGTATTGTCCAATAGTTCAACAGTTTGAGAGACCGCATCCCAGATTTTGGTAATGATGTATGTTCTTGGAGGGAGTCAGTAAAGACGCCTCCAAAATGGTCCGTTCGACTTACAGAATTTTGGCTCCCATGATAAAATAATTACAGGCCTAATAACTCTAAACAAATGCTGTTTACGACACCAAAGTCGCCTAGCAGAAATGACAACACACAGCACACAATGAACAAACAAGGACACATCCCGTACGTTCCGAACTACAATCACGTATTTCTTTAGGTAACTAACATTTTCTTTAATCCGCCAACAAGAACAAATGAATCAATGACAAGTGCATTGAGTTACGTTTATTACACTAGTCCATACCCTATTCCCTACACCATCTTTCTCCTCCCATACCAACTCTTTACTATACCATCCCTTTCACTTCCTATTCGTCAAACACACACGCGCGCCTCATGCACTCTCACACACCGCACACAGAGGAGAGCGAGTGCACGCATGTTCGCCTGCATTGCACTAGTGGGCGCTTGCGCGCATGCACATGAGAGGGCGCTTGCGCGCAGAGAAAGATCGGATTTCAGATCATTATTTGTAATAGGCATGATGGTGTGTTGAACATATACAACACAATAATTCTAAAACAATTATAATACGTAATGAAAACAAAAAGCACATGCTCAAGAAGAAAAACTTTCTCTCGATTTAAAGGCTTTGTATAGAAACAATGAATTGTTTAGCAGCTTCAGAAGACTGTGGAAGAAGATTTAGATTTTAGTTTTTAAACAAAGAGGGCTGGCTATAAAGATTTGGGCTGGCCTTAATGAATCTTTTCTCTGATGGTTCTGAAAGAGGGACAGCATAGAACAAAATTTAGTTCTGTTTCCTGTGAATCTATACATAAGAAGAACAAATCAAATCCAAAATATCGATGTCTTCGATCATCCTAAGATAATGGCAAGCTAATGTCTGATACTACTATTCTCTAAATGTTTTGCTGTTACATGCTTTCCCAGTGCCCACTCTGTATCTATGTTCAAGAAGAGTAAGTTTGCCAAGTCATGGGTATAAGAGAGGATTTTCTACAACAATCAAACTTTATCACCATTATCAATATGGTAAGGGACTATTTTCTGCCAAATTTCAGTCCTCGAGTCACTGGCGAAAAATAGTTATACAAAGCCCTTTTCTGTTTTCGACATCCTTGGTTCACCAGACGAATCCAGGATCCCAATTCAAATAGCACTTTTCGACACATTGGTCTCCAACCAGACCACACAGCTACTTTTACTGTTTAGTATCTAAGTCTTTTCAACCAATTATTACGCGTTGCGAGGTTATTCTGGTATCTCTCCATGTAAAGTTAATTTTCAGTCACTAGTATGGATACTTTTAACAGCAGAGACAATGTAAATAGGAAATCGATCAGCTTTTACCATAAACAAGATCATTCGGAGTACGTCTATCAACACCACCTTGAAACTTATTCAAACCGAAAATCTTGTATTGACCGATTCACAGTAAGGTAGCCACTTTATCTAATCCCCATAACTCAAGAACCATATTGTACAATTGGCTGAACCTGGATATAAAAAACCACCCCCCGTTGATAAATAATGTAAAAGATTCGTTACTTAGAACATCAAATCCAAAACAATTTTAGCCAGTACTTGACAGGTCATTTGCAACTGGCCCCAACACAACGCTCCAACGAGTTAGAGAATTTAAAACACACAAATACCTATATAGCATGACAACTGGCATAGATTACCGTCATACAACCATTCTTTCTCGAGCAACTTTAGATATCCACCTTTACGGGAATACTATAATACTTGCTTTTATCCATCATATCCACTGGTAACTGCAGTAGATCTAGCAGCACGGTGTAAGACTATTAAGTTGTGTTTGTGAAATCTGTAACAGTTTCTGACACCACAAAATAACATCATCAGCCAACAAAAAGATAACAATTCAAAAGCATCAAGCAAAAGTGAAGCACCCTGTCTACCATTATTAATTACTTCAATGAGCTAACTCGTTAATAAACAAGAAAACAAAATGGAACTGCGTGCGCCGCCCTGTTTTACTCCTTTTGAAACAGTTCATATAATCTTTCGATCCACCAGAGGACCCTGTTCTTACTCTATCATACATATTTACAGAGATGTCTTGTAGAGAGGGAGAGAGAGAGACAGAGAAGAGAGAGACAGAGAGAGGAGGAAGAGAGATAGAGGAGACAGAGAAGACAGAGAGACAGAGACCAGAGCAGAGACAAGAGACAGAGACAGAGACGAGACAGAGACAGACAGACAGACAGACAGACAGACAAGAGAAAGAGATTGAGCGAGGGAGACAGACAGACACAAAGAGAGAGACGGAGAACAGAGAGTCATAGAGAGAGAGACAAATACTGACACACTATTGGCATTGCTGTTTTACACACAGTAGTGCCAGAGGAGCGCTCAAGACTCGCCTACAGTGATGAATAAAAAACAACACACAAGAGCTTTTTACTGGTTATTGAAGTCAAGAGCATGAAGCTGAGAGAGAGAGAGAGAGAAGAGAGAGATAGAGGAGAGAGGAGAGAGAGAGAGAGGAGAGAGAGGAAGCAGGCTCACATGCAAGCAGAGAAGAAGTGGGAGCAAAGGGGAAGAGGGAGACCATGTTCTTTCTAACCTGATATCAGACTGATTTTTTTCTTTCACTGATAGGAAAAGGCGGTTTAGAAAAAGAAAAACGGAAGCGTGTGTGGGTTGAAAGCTCTGTGTGTGTGTGTGTGTGTGTGTGTGTGTGTGTGTGTGTGTGTGTGTGTAAGTGTGTAGGGATGACGAGTAGGAAAGCAGATGTGCAAGTAGATGAGAAGTTTAGGGGGACGAGAAGGAGGCATAGTACATGCAAACAGGAAGTGTGTCTGATGATGCTTGAAAATGCTGCAACTTTTTAGGGACTGTGCCAGAAGCGTTCACAGATCTGGGAAAAGGCATATTGGGATGGCCTCTCCATCTGTTGATGATGAATCTGAAGACTTGACATTCATCACGAAGATCAACGGATTTTAGTGCCCATTCCTATTTTTCCTGCTTTGTTGTTTTATGTGCATGGACTGGTGAGAGAGAGAGAGAGAGAGAGAGAGAGAGAGAGACAGAGACAGAGAGAGGGAGAGAGGAGAGAGGAGAGAGAGACAGACAGACAGACAGACAGACAGACAGACAGAGAGAGAGGAAAGAGAGAGAGAGAGAGAGAGAGATTTCCTTCTTTCTTCTCTTCCACCTCTTCACCATCTGTGTTCTTCACTTTTTTCCCTTCTTTTTCGTGTCCTGCCTATTTTTCTAAAGCAAGGCCGGAGGCGGGTACAAAAATCAAACACAGAGCAATTTCAATCAGACACAGATGCAATCGTATTTTTTTTTTGGTTTCTCGGAACACAACAACAGTAACGGAAGGCCCACTAACACGCCCATTCAAAAGCTACCTGCTTGTCTGACCCTCCTCTACTCCTTCCCCACTCCTTCCACTCACAGACCCACACCCCCTACAAGTACTCCATTCCCCTTCTATCGCCCACCCGTCCTCTCTCTCTATCTCCCTCGCCTACAGTCCCCTCGATTCCACTCACCTTTCACCAACAGCTTTTTTAGATAAAAAGAAAAAATAAAAAGCTGTGTACATGGGTGTGTACCTTTGCTGCACCGAGCTACCTCACAGAAGGTGACCAGGTACATGGCCCAACCGTCTGTATCAGGACACAGCGCATAAAACAACCGATGGAGGCTGCACGTGGCAGATACCAGATAGGGGGTTTCGGTTTAAAAGATCTCTATCTGCCTCTCTCTCTCTCTCTGTCTTTCTCTCTGTGTCTGTGTGGGTGTGTGGTGTGTGTGTGTGTGTGTGTGTGTGTGTTTGTGCGGCGCGCGCAGCGCGGCGCGCGGCGTGTGTGTGTGTATGTCGGTTCTCTCTATCTTTGTCTCCGTCTTCGTCTTTCTGTCTGGGTCTCTCCGTCTCTGAGTCTCTCTCTGTCCCTGTCTATCTGTCTATCTGTCTGTCTCTCATGTCTCTGTCTCCGTCTCTCTGTCTCTCATGTCTCTCTGTCTCGGTGCTCTGTCTCTCTCTGCCTCTCTCCTCTGTCTCTCGTCTCTCTGTGTCTCTGCCTCTCCTCTCTCTCTACTCTCTCTCTCTCATCTCTCGCCTGTCTGTCTCTGTCATTTGGTAGGGGCAATCATGTCGTGTCCACAAACCAATATCAACAGTGATAATCAGGCCATTCGAGAGAGCACTGGGATCTCCGCACAAGTCCAACAGATCTGGATCCACGCTCTTGGATCTCACCAGGGGAATTAAGCTGTGAAGAAACGATGTACACGAAGGTGCCAGAGGGTGGGGTGTTTTTGAAAAGCCCAAAGAAATACTGTCCTCAGCTTCCTGACCCACAAGCAGGGAGGATCCTGCGCCAGCATTGGAAGCCGTGTGTTGTGTGACATGGATGCAGGCACGCTCAGAATAGACCATTAAGATGTCAAGGGACATAACGTCACCCTGGCAAACGTCACTGTGTGTTGGTCACTGGACGCAGTACGACAGAACTTCCGCGCACTGTTGCGCACAACCCGAAATCCCACTCGTTGTCTGTGTTACTGACAACTGAAAGCAGTGCAACTCAAGACACAGCTAATCTTCTCTACATTGTAGCGGGTTGCAGGTTATCGCTGGCAATGGGGACCTTTCTTGTGATCAGTGGGGGAAGCTGGTTGCGAATCTTTTGTGGCGCCCCCAAACGGTCTTCCAGACTCCGAGATAGGTCAAAAGTGAGAAAGTTACTGCTTATGAAATCACAACTATCTATGAAGTAGTCTTTCTTTTTACGAAACATTAAAGCTGTCTAGTGATTATAAAACATTAAACGGTTTGGCATGTCATAGTATCCATGTAATTTTTTTCACTGCTGTATTTCATATTATCCAGGGGGTTTTTTGTGATTTATCCATCCTCTTTGTGTCTTGTGTGTCTATGCATGTGATGTTATGCACACCAGAATTGGAAGAGCTAAGTCCTGAAGTCATTGTTGTTATCTTTTTCATCGTGTTTGGGTCCTGAAGTATGTTTTGTTATTCTTTCCATCATGTTTGGGTCCTGAAGTCATGTTGTTATCTTTCCATCGTGTTTGGGTCCTGAAGTCATGTTGGTTATCTTTCCATCATGTTTGGGGTCCGGAAGTCATGCTGTTATCTTTCCATCATGTTTGGGTCCTGAAGTCATGCTGTTATCTTTCCATCATGTTTGGGTCCCTGAAGTCATGCTGGTTATCTTTCCATCATGTTTGGGTCCTGAAGTCATGCTGTTATCTTTCCATCATGTTTGGGTCCTGAAGTCATGTGTTATCTTTCCATCATGTTTGGATCCTGAAGTCATGCTGTTATCTTTCCATCATGTTTGGGGTCCTGAAGTCATGTTGTATCTTTCCATCATGTTTGGGTTCACTATCCGTTCAGAGCATTAGCATGAGTTTGCTGACAGGACGACAAAGGTACACATGAAAAACCAACAGTTGCAGATGAAGACATAACCTCCTTGACACAATAACAAAAAAGGTCATATTCTTTATGGATTACAGTCCAACTGAACCTGCAGATCGTCCAGTTTAAAGGCAGGTTAAAGATTCAAGGATAAAAAATGTGGGTGGAGGGGTGGTGGAGGGGGGTTTGGGGGGGGGGGGGTGAAATGAATAAAAACAAAACAAAACAAAAAACAAAACGAAAAAAGAAGAATCAGACAAGAACTAATCAACCATCACACCACCAAATCATCGACAAACAACGGTAGCGGACTTCCTAGATGGACGTTATATGTATAACGCATATTTGTAGAGTCAGCCACACCATTACCACCAGTAACGGCGAACACATACACACACGCACACACACAACACACACCACACAACACACACACACACACACACACACACACACACACACACACACGAGGCACGTGCACAGTCTTTTTTTGGAAGAAAACAAAGACCCCGACCATACAAACGCGCTCCCTAGAGACAGAAACTCTCCACCAAAAAAACGAGCACAACAGGCAACGGAAGAAACGAATAAAGGGGACAAGACGTCAAAAGGACTTCTCATGGAGACAAAACCCTAACAGAAAATAAACCCAGAAATTTCAACCACCAGGACAGAAGTAGGCAAACAGTCTTCAAACAAAGACCGGACAAATCCTACACGTCACGGTCGACAAGCGGAAACCCCATCAGCGCTTTCAGCCAGATGCAGACAAGCAGGGAGAACTTACAACAACGACTACAACAGACCTTACAACAAACCGATACACGGCGACGAGACGATACAACGAAACGGGACAACTACACGGATCTCCAGGCAGACCACACAGAACTACTACCACCACACTGGACTGACCGGAATGACTATCAAAACAAGCACTTAAACAAACAACGTGACCACTACAAGGACTTCCGAGGCAAACCGCAACAGCTACCCAATACGACTGGAACGAGTAACAAAAACAACCGTTATTGGGACTATGGATTCTGGTACACCAGAGCAAACTGAGAGCTAAACTACTTCTTGAGACAAACTTTCATCAAAAAAAAAAAAAAAAAAAAAGAAGTGCGAATACTGTATTTGACATTATGATATGACAGTGTCAGTCTGCATACATAGCACCACAGCAGAGAGCGCGGCTTCTTTTGAATTAAGTGTTTAGAAATTTTCACGTTATTCCTTTTTCACTTGAGTTTTAAATCACAGTATGAAATGTGTTTGGGTAATATAATTTAATAACATTGGTTAGTTCAATATTAAACATATGGTACAGAAAAAGTTAAGATAGTTTCGTGGAACATTAAAGGATTTAGGGAGACAAATCGATGGTAGTATGATTAACAAACTTCTTTGAAGAAGAAATACACAGAATATGTTCTGATTATGAACATAGTAATATTACAAGAAAACTCATCTTGACGAGAAGATATACGAACGTGAGATCTTTATACCAGGCTTTGCCGGCTCCCAGTGCATCAGGGGGAATACAGGTTTTCATCAAGAAGGAACTACGAACTCCTAATCAAGTTTCACCCAACGAGTAATTCTGACATCGTTTTGGTTAATGCTCTCTTCCAAAAATGACGACACTGAATACTTTCATGGTTGTATATATATACCACCTGAATGTCGTCGTCTTAGGAAGTGATAATACGGTGCCGCATTGGGAAGAGTTGGAAATGACAAACAGAACATTTCTCTACCAAAGGAATGACTATACGTGGTGGGGGATTTTAATGCAAAGAACTGGAACAATTAATAGATTAATATGACACGGATGGTGAAAACAACTTGTAGCAATTCCTAATGACAATCTTTATAATGTTATTCACAAAACGTTGCTCTGCGAGGACCAGCGTTATACAAAAAAAAAAAGAATTGGGGTGACCAACCGGGGGAAAAAATTAGTAATATATTGTTTGGAAAATAAATACTTATTCTTACTGGTCGCGATCCCTTGGCGATCGTAAGGAAATTTACTTGTTTCAACACAAAAGGAACTAATGTGGTAGATTATTTCATCAGTCACATGGACCTTACTGAAAGATGGTATTGCATGCAACGTTAAGAAACTCACTGTATATTCTGATCATTGCCCTATAGAACTGTCAATTTTTCCTTCCTACTGTGACATGAATGACCTAATATGGAAAACAAATGCTCATGATTTGACAGTGCTCCCTTACTTAAGACCAAACTTCAAACGAAACCGCACAAAAGTTACAACCATGACGTCATTTTTGGGATGACGTGAATCCGCAGTAAAAGCATGAAGCATTGCTTTAATATAACCCTAAGCGTGAAGAGTCGGCTAGAGGAAAATAGAGCAAGACTGCCATGGAGAATGACACAAGATCATGATACGGAGCCCTCGGTCTTCCATTGACAACATGGTAATGATCTGAACCACAACGAATTTTAAAAGACACGCCGCAGCCCTATCACTCAATACAAAGTACAAATGCGCAAAGAAATGGAAAAATCCAAAACACAAAAAATGTTTTGAGAAAAAGGTTTCGGTTTCTCAAGGAAGGG
>JADBJO010016313.1:0-40849 GCA_016801955.1 Conus betulinus | reverse complement strand
TTTCAACTATAGAGAAAGGCAGATTGTTTTCATTTATTCTCCTGCCCATTCTGATAGCTTTGGTTTATTCATATTTTAACTTAAGACCAGAGAACTTTTCGAATGCATTCATCATCAGCAAGTTGTTTTATCTTAATATACTGCTCATTTGCATGGTGCTTTGTTGGCACTTGGATACCCGTACTTCACTTTTTCTAATCTTTGCAGCCAAGAGCTCTACAGCTAAAACAAACGCTAAAGGAGAAAGGGACAGCCTTGCCTTATTCCACAAGTTACATTAAATGGCTCAGACAACCAGCCTCCATGATTGATACAGCTTTGGTTACCATTTGTTAAAAACGTGTACCCATCTTTGGAAATCGGTCCCAAATCCCAAAACCTTGAAGACATGTAAAAGATATTTTTTGATATGGAGTCAAAAGCTTTTTCATAATCTATAGCTAATAAATACCCCGCCTTTCCGGTTTTATTTAAATAGTTGATTACATCATCGATGGTTCTTAACACTGTTGCTATATTTCTTCCCTTTATGTATCCAACTTGATCTTCGTTAACTAAGTTATGGATGACTTTACCTAGCCTTTCTGAGAGTACTTTTGCCAAAATTTATAATCGGAGTTGTAAGAGTGATGGGTCTCCAGTTGTTAAGTTTATCTCTAACTAAGTCTTTACCTTTGTGAAAAAGAGTTATAATGCCTTGCCGTTGTGTAAATGAGAGACTTCCACTGTTAAAGGATTCAATAAAGGAGTTAGTGACAACATTGCCTAATTTTGACCAAAAAAACTTGTAAAACTCTCGGTTGTTAAGCCATCGCTTCCTGGAGCAGAGCCATTTTTCATCTTCTTGAGAGCAGATGTCTCTTCTAATGTCACTGTGCCTTCACATGTTGTTACTGCGTCATTTTCTTCCAACTGTCTTATTTCTGCATTTTCAATAAAAATGTCGGTTGCTTCTTCTACATTCGACACTTCAGTATTCTGGGCATATAAACTATTTATAAAAAATCTTTGTTCTTGCATTATTTCCCTTTGGTCAGTTATAATGTTACCTGTCTCTGTACACAGTCTTGTAATAATCTTATTTCTGCTTCGTGCCTTTTCTAAACTACAAAAATATTTTGTATTCTTTTCTCCTTCTTCTATCCATTTAAGTCTGCATCTTACTTGAGCGCCTCTAGCTTTGTAAGCCTGCAAAATCTCTAGGCTCTGTTTTACTGTCATAAAGCGTTTATTAATATTTTCATTTTGGGGATCACTGGCGAGCTCTTTTTCTAGACTTTGTAACTTTGATTGCAATATCAGAGATTCATTTCTTTTCTCACAAGCCAGATTTTTCCCGAAATCTATACAAAATTTTCTTATTTCAACCTTACACATTTCCCATTTTTCTAAATGATTCAGACCTTCATTGTCTAAAAGAAATGTATCTAACATATCATTCATTTTTTGTACAAACAGAATATTTTTAAGGTAACTATTATTAAATCTCCAATACCCTGGCCCTCGGATGAAGTCATTCTCATTCAATTCAAGGACAACGGCCTTATGGTCAGAATTCGGAACAAAGAAATGTTCACACAAAGTACAAAAACGCAAAATGTTATTGGAAACAAAACAATAATCTAATCTGCGCGCAATAAATGGGTTTAAGACGAATCCATGAGGCATCTTTTTCTTTTGGATGATAAAGTCTCCAGGCATCTGTTAAATCTAATGTATTAATAACATGCTGAAAACTGGCAGTTTCCGATCTGTCGTGGGATGATGACCCGCAATTATGTCGAGGTCACTGTTCAGAGTGCAGTTAAAATCACCAAGAATAATTAAATCTTCGTACTCCATAGAATTGAAAACTTCAATCAATTTTCGATAATATATGATTTTTTCCTTTGTGTTGTTGGGTGCATAAATATTGGCAACCATTAAATATAGCATTCATTTACCACTGAAATTACTAAGATTCTGTCTTGTGCAAGCTCTAACTTAACATTTCCCTTAAAGTGTTTTGAAATCAAAATAACTTCTCCTCTGCTTTTTTGTTCGTTCCCTCATTGTAAAAAATAGTTCCACCCCATTGCTTTTCCCATTCATTTACATCACTAACTGTTATGTGACATTCTTGTAAGCAAATAACATCAAAACGTTTTTCTTTGAAATATGCAAACAATGATTTCCTTTTAAACCTGTTTTTTTAAACCCCTAACGTTTAGTGAAACAATATTCATTTTATCCATGGATAGAAAAGTTCAGTTTATTTTATTATTAATCTATCGGCAATTTCAATCAGATAAACACTGTTCAAACTCATAGTCCATAATACATTTCCAGGTCCATTGTCCGTCAATAGTAACCCTGATCTATTTCCCCCGATCAACCGGTGTGGATTCTGACTCAGAGTCCACAAAATCTGCTGTCATCGAGTCATCCGACCCACGGTCACAGCGCCGATACTTTCCTGCTCCCTCTCCCGGGCTGTGTCGGTGTCTGGACAGGCGCCGCTTGCTGGGGGTAGCTGACCTGTTGCGGGGAGAGCGGTCCAGGGAGGACAGAAGGGTGGTCTGACGGGACAGAGGACGTCCCCGGTCATTCCCGTCGACACAGACTTGCCAGTGGACTGCACTGTGTTTCACTAGTGCTAAGATTTTCTTTTACACCAGTCTTTTTGACACCATTCTTTTTACCCGTTTGTCTGTCTGTCCATGGTATGTCACACCAGTCCGTCCATCCATTATTTGTCCGTCCGCTGTCTGTCTGTCTGTTAGTTTACATTCGACGTCACCTCTTTTGTGTCCCGTTTGCCCACACTGTCTACATACAATGTCTCCTGAGCACTGTGAGACATGGTGATCTGGCTTCAGACAGCGTGAACACATGACTTTTTTCTGCTGTTTTTGTTCTCTGTGGAACAATTTAGCTGTAAAAATGCTGACTTTCACAAATTTATCAAGAGGAGTAGAGGGGACAGTTATAAAAACAAACCTGCGACCCGTTACAAATCGAGTCAGTTTGTTGTCTGCGTCGCGAGCTCTCTCCATCTTAATGTCTGATCTCAGTTCGCAACCGAGAGCTTGACAAGTGAATGCTCGATTTCCGAGTCTGCGACCGAGATTGGGGATGTTGTCAATCCATAGTTTTGTAGAGGGCTTTTCCTCACCTGTATCACTATGGAGGACATAGAGGTTAGTACTGCATACCTGTAGCGTAGTGTCCCTCATCCGCAAACTCTGGACAAGG
Source organism: Conus betulinus (assembly GCA_016801955.1). Classification (NCBI taxonomy): domain Eukaryota; kingdom Metazoa; phylum Mollusca; class Gastropoda; order Neogastropoda; family Conidae; genus Conus; species Conus betulinus. Next base: position 37,615 of record JADBJO010016313.1, on the reverse strand, counting down.
ATTGCCATCCGTGCCTCCTTGGTGGCGGGGTAAATACGCCACAAGCTGCCAATGTTCTGAGCTCCGATGATGGAGCCTTGGCCAGCGACTCGTTCCGCCGCCAAACACATTTCCAATACGGACGGCCGATTCTTGTCGTGATCCGGAATGTTCTTTGATTGGGAGTTGAGGAAAACGGGAGTTAGACTGTAAAAAAGCTTGCATTTTCAAGAAATAAACTGGAACGTCAGGGAAAAAGAAAAAAAAAACGAAACAGACGCTGTCGCGGTAGCGCGTGTAGGCAAAGCGTACGACTGAGTTCACAGCTCAGATTCGGACCGTTGAGAGCGTGGCAAAATACGTCCGCACACGTCGAGCGACACTCACCGAATCCTTCTTTCCTTTTTGATACCTTGTCCGGCCTTTTCCTTTATCCACTTTTTTGCAACTTTTCTTTTTTACTTTTCCCAAAGTTTTTTTTTTTTCTTTAATTTTTTTTTTTTTTTTTACTTTTTCATGTTTTTTTTCCCACCCTGTTTTGCCACTTTTTCTACTTTGTCTCATCTCTGCTTATTTTCCTACATTTCTGACCGTTTTCTTCCTTTCCCTTTCCTGCTTCTTCCCCCCTCTCCCCTCCCCCTTTCTTACCTTCTCACTGCTTTCCCCCTGCTTTTCCCCTCTGCTTTCCCTAATCTTTTCCTGCTTTTTTTTCCCCTCCCTCTTCCTATCATTTTCCTGGGGGGGTTTTTGGGTTTTTTTTTTTTTTTTTTTAGTTTTCCTGCCCTTTACCTTCTTCTTTTTTTTTTTTTTTTTTTTTCTCTCTATCTCTCTACTTTTTTTGCCTTTTCAACCCCTTTTTTGCCTTTTCCTACCCCTTTTTTTCTGCTTTTCATATTCTTTTTCACTGCTTTTTTTTTTTTTTAAGTTTCAAAACGGAGTGACTGAGGGCGGAAAATGAAGCAAAATTTGGAAAGAGTGGAGGTTAGTTAGTTACCGCCAATGACACAGACAAACAGAGTACAGGACTAGACACAATGCATTTCGACCTCTTGGGTCTCTTCAGGTGGAAACAATTAAAAACATTTAGGACAGTGACAAGAAAAGCATGTGGCCACTTAGCTTCGCTTCTCCTGTTCGTCTCCTGTTTGTCTGTGTCCTTGTGGTAACTAACCCCCTATCTTTCCAAATTTTGCTTTTTTTCTGTCTGTCCGATTCTTTCGCTGTTTTTACATGATTATCCCATTTTTGCTTACTCATTCTTCAAGTTTTTCCTACTTTGTCCCATCGCTTCCTGCCTTTTCTGACTTTTCCTGCTTTCCCTTTCTTTCTCCCACTGTTTTCTAACTTTCTATCATCTCCGCTATTTTTCTTGATTCTCTCTCTCTTGTACTATTTAAAAAAACATTCTTCAGCTTTTTTTTGCTTTTCATGTCCCATACTACCTTGTCATATATTGTCCTGCTTTTCCTATTCTTTTCGCACCTTTGCTGCTTGTCTCTTTAGTCCGTGGTTTTGTACTCGTTCCTATCTTACGTCACTTTTTTTTTTTGGTACCCTTTGCATACTTTCTTTCCTTCCGCGCCTTTTCTGCTGTTTCTAGTTTTCCCATTTTTTCCCTTCTTTTTCCTGCTTTTGTTCTGCTCTCCCAATCTTTTCCTTTTTTTTGTTTGTCTGTTTGTTTGTTTGTTTATTGTTGTTGTTGTTGTTTGCCTTTTCTACCTTTCCCTTGTTTCCTGTCTGGTCTTCCAACTTTTTCTCACTTTTATGCTACTGTATTCCATTTCTTCCCCACTTACCCCGTGTGTGTGTATGTGTATGTGTGTGTGTGTGTGTGTGGGGGGGGGGGGGGGGGGTCTATCTTTTTTTTTTTCTCTAACTTTTATACTACTGTATTCCCGCCTTGGCTTATGGCTGTGTCAGGTCAATTGACATAGGCTAAAACACTAAGGCTACATCAAAATGTTGTTATGTTCTGGATAGTTATGCGGAGATTGTCTTCAGTTGTGACAAGCTCCTAGCATAATATTATCAGTCTCCAAAATCCTCCGAAGTCGGAGTGTGGCTGCCCACGTGGCGGAGTGATCAAAAACGGTCACACACGAAATGTTCTTATTCTAAGCTAATGCATTTGTACCATAGTGTTCAAGTACTTCGGCTGTACGACAACAACAACAAACAATACTACTGTATTCTATTTCTTTCCCACTTTCCTTTTGTGTGCATGTGTGTGTGTGTGTGTGTGTGTGTGTGTGTGTGTGTGTGTGTGTGTGTGTGTGTGTTTGTTGTTGTTGTTGTTGTTGTTGTTGTTGTTGTTTTGTTTTACGTCTCTCTCCACATTACATGATATTAGACGAGACAAAAAAAAATCGGAACCTGCAGAAAATGTTAACACAACGAGTCAAAAATTAATTAACTTAGCTACAGCTATAACACAAAAGTAGAAAATCCGCTTAATCAAAGGTAAGGAAAAAAAAAAACCCGAAACATATAACTCTTCTTCTGTCTCATCTCACCACTGACTATTATCTGTTATAAGTATCTGCCAATTGTACTTTCAGCTAAGTGCAAAAAGAAAAGATAGGTTTCACTTGCTGACAGGAAAATATCTTGAATAGGCTGTACAGACGTATTTAAAATGAATTTTTTCATTAAGTTACACAAAAGAATGTGATCAGTGGATATGCTATGACCACATATACAATGTATACTTTTTACATACTTTGTTTTTAAAACAATCCAATTTCCATCTACAGATCAAGGAACTAATCTGTCGTCTACGATGAATGTTTTGATCGCACTTTCTTAACTTTTCATGAATATTTTTCATTTCATCGTGTAAACCAGAACACCCAGTTTCTCTTTCTATCAAATGAAAATTAGCAAATTGTACTTTTCTGCCAAAGTATAACACTCTTGCACTGACAAACAGAAGTTAAAAAAATATGAATCTGAAGATCGTTTTGCTCTCCTCTCTTTGCTAAAACATCAACCTTTTTATTATGATAAACACACAGTGGGAGCACACCCAAAGGAATGTTACTTCAGTGTCTCTAACTGGAAATGGACTAAGGTATTTATTTCAGTGATCATCTCAGGTCGAATTTTCAATTTAAAATTCTTCATTGCAGTAAGAACTGACTTAGAATCTACACACAAACAACTTTAAATAAATTTTGAGGGTAATCAACAACAAACTTTAAGGCAACACACGTAGCAGAAAGTAAGACATTGTAAGCCAGATTGAACGACAGATGTACTAAAAAAAAAAAAAGTAGGAAACAGTTGCGCTGGTTAAACGACACGTGCAGTCAAAAGTAGGAAAGAATAGCTCTGACACAGGTAGCTTAAAAACAAAAGTAGCCTGTAGTAAACGTAGGAAACGTTAGGTTTGAAGCATGCAACACAAAGTAGCTAACAGGTCTGGTTGAACGACGCATGCAAGGAAAAGCAGTGCCTGATGAACGACACGTGCAGGGAAAAGCAGTGCCTGATGAACGACACGTGCAGGGAAAAGCAGTGCCTGATGAACGACACGTGCAGGGAAAAGCAGTGCCTGATGAACGACACGTGCAGGGAATAGCAGTGCCTGATGAACGACACGTGCAGGGAAAAGCAGCAGCCTGAACGAACGACACGGGCAGGGAAAAGCAGCAGTGCCCAATGAACGACACGTGGAGGGAAAAGCAGTGTCTGATGAACAACACGTGCAGAGTAAAGAAGTGCCTGATGAACAACACGTGCAGAGTAAAGAAGTGCCTGATGAACGACACGTGCAGAGTAAAGAAGTGCCTGATGAACAACACGTGCAGAGTAAAGAAGTGCCTGATGAACAACACGTGCAGAGTAAAGAAGTGTCTGATGAACAACACGTGCAGAGTAAAAAGAAGTGCCTGATGAACGACACGTGCAGAAGTAAAGAAGTGCCTGCCTGAAACGACACTGCAGGGAAAAGTAGTGCGTGTGAAACGACACGTGCAGGGAAAAGCAGTGCCTGATGAACGACACGTGCAGGGAAAAGCTGCGCGTGTTGAACGACACGTTCAGGGAAACAGCAGTGCCTGATGAACGACACGTGCAAGGAAAAGCAGTGCCTGATGAACGACACGTGCAGGGAAAAGCAGAGCCTGATGAACGACAAGACAAGTGCAGGGAAAAGCAGTGCCTGAGAACGACAAGTGCAGGGAAAAGCAGTGCCTGATGAACGATACGTGCAGGGAAAAGCAGTGCCTGATGAACGACACGTGCAGGGAAAAAGCAGTGCCTCACATGCAGGGAAAAGTGGTGCCTGATGAACGACACCTGCAGGGAACAGCAGTGCCTGATGAACGACAGGTGCAGGGAAAAGCAGTGCCTGATGAACGACAGGTGCAGGGAAAAACAGTGCCCAATGAACGACACCTGCAGGGAACAGGAGTGCCTGATGAACGACACTCGCAGGGAAAAGCTGTGTCTGATGAACGACACGTGCAGAGAAAAGCAGTGCCTCACATGCAGGGAACAAAAGTGCCTGATGAACGACAAGTGCAGGGAAAAGCAGTGCCTGATGAACGACAAGTGCAGGGAAAAGCAGTGCCTGATGAACGACACGTGCAGGGAATAGCAGTGCCTGATGAACGACACGTGCAGGGAAAAGCAGTGTGCCGATGAACGACACGTGCAGGGAAAAGCAGTGCCTGATGAACGACACGTGCAGGGAAAAGCAGTGCCTGATGAACGACAAGTGCAGGGAAAAGCAGTGCCTGATGAACGACACATGCAGGGAAAAAGCAGTGCCTGTTGAATGACACGTGCAGGGAAAAGCAGTGCCTGATGAACGACACGTGCAGGGAAAAGCAATTCCTCACATGCAGGGAAAAGCAGTGCCTGATGAACGACACGTGCAGGGAAAAGCAGTGCCTGATGAACGACACGTGCAGGGAAAAAGCAGTGCCTGATGAACGACAAGCGAGGGGAAAGCAGTGCCTGATGAACGACAAGGGCAGGGAAAAGCAGTGCCTGTTGAACGACAAGTGCAGGGAAAAGCAGTGCCTGATGAACGACAGGTGCAGGGAAAAAACAGTGCCCAATGAACGACACCTGCAGGGAACAGGAGTGCCTGATGAACGACACTCGCAGGGGGAAAAGCTGTGTCTGATGAACGACACGTGCAGAGAAAAGCAGTGCCTCACATGCAGGGAACAAAAGTGCCTGATGACGACAAGTGCAGGGAAAAGCAGTGCCTGATGAACGACAAGTGCAGGGAAAAGCAGTGCCTGATGAACGACACGTGCAGGGAATAGCAGTGCCTGATGAACGACACGTGCAGGGAAAAGCAGTGCCCGATGAACGACACGTGCAGGGAAAGCAGTGCCTGATGAACGACACGTGCAGGGAAAAGCAGTGCCTGATGAACGACAAGTGCAGGGAAAAGCAGTGCCTGATGAACGACACATGCAGGGAAAAGCAGTGCCTGTTGAATGACACGTGCAGGGAAAAGCAGTGCCTGATGAACGACACGTGCAGGGAAAAAGCAATTCCTCACATGCAGGGAAAAGCAGTGCCTGATGAACGACACGTGCAGGGGAAAAGCAGTGCCTGATGAACGACACGTGCAGGGAAAAGCAGTGCCTGATGAACGACAAGCGAGGGGAAAGCAGTGCCTGATGAACGACAAGGGCAGGGAAAAGCAGTGCCTGTTGAACGACAAGTGCAGGGAAAAGCAGTGCCTGATGAACGACAAGTGCAGGGAAAAGCAGTGCCTGATGAACGGCACGTGCAGGGAAAAGCAGTGCCTGATGAACGACACGTGCAGGGAAAAAAACAACACATGTAGGGAAAAGCAGTGCCTGTTGTATGACACATGCAGGGAAAATCAGTGCCTGTTGAACGACAAGTGCAGGGAAAAGCAGTGCCTGATGAAACGACACGTGCAGGGAAAAGCAGTGCCCGACGAACGACACATGCAGGGAAAAAACAACACATGTAGGGAAAAGCAGTGCCTGTTGTATGACACATGCAGGGAAAAGCAGTGCCTGATGAACGACACGTGCAGGGAAAAGCAGTGCTGATGAACGACACGTGCAGGGAAAAGCAGTGCCTGATGAACGACACGTGCAGGGAAAAGCAGTGCCTGATGAATGACACATGCAGGGAAAAGCAGTGCTTGATGAACGACACGTGCAGGGAATAGCAGTGCCTGATGAACGACACGTGCAGGGAAAAGCAGTGCCTGATAAACGACACGTGCAGGGAAAAGCAGTGCTTGATGAACGACACGTGCAGGGAAAAGAAGTGCCTGATGAACGACATGTGCAGGGAAAAGCAGTGCCTGATGAACGACAAGGGCAGGGAAAAGCAGTGCCTGTTGAACGACACGTGCAGGGAAAAGCAGTGCCTGATGAACGACACGTGCAGGGAAAAGAAGTGCCTGATGAACGACACGTGCAGGGAAAAGCAGTGCCTGTTGAACGACACGTGCAGGGAAAAGAAGTGCCTGATGAACGACAAAGGGCAGGGAATAGCAGTGCCTGATGAACGACACGTGCAGGGAAAAGCAGTGCTTGATGAACGACACGTGCAGGGAAAAGCAGTGCCTGATGAACGACACGTGCAGGGAAAAGCAGTGCCTGTTGAACGACAAGGGCAGGGAAAAGCAGTGCCTGATGAACGACACGTGCAGGGAAAAGCAGTGCCCTGTTGAACGACACGTGCAGGGAAAAGCAGTGCCTGTTGAACGACAAGGGCAGGGAAAAGCAGAGCCTGATGAACGACAAGTGCAGGGAAAAAGCAGTGCCTGTTGTATGTATGACACATGCAGGGAAAAGCAGTGCCTGATGAACGACAAGTGCAGGGAAAAGCAGTGCCTGATGAACGCACCACCGGAATCGACAACAAGCTTACCGTGTGCAGGTAATCAGGGAATAATGCAGGGCTCGAGTGTCAGTCCCACGTGACGCAAGCGGTGGAACAATGGAGGGCCTATTGTCTTGCTTCTCGGCTAGCAGGGCAACTGTGCGTGTATATGGAATAATGCGAGTGCACTGAGTATTCAAACGATTGCATCGAGACAAAAACTGTGTTTGTAATGTTCTTTTCAGAATACCATTCTAAAGTTTCACAGACGGGGTGCGGACGGATGGGCTTTTAGGTAAACAAGAACATCTGTGATGCTTTTCCGTTTACAGCAGGATCTAGATGTTTTTTCCGTTTACAGAAGGATCTGGGATGTTTTTCTGTTTACAGCAGGATCTGGGATGCTTTTTTTCTGTTTACAGAAGGATCTGGGATGTTTTTCTGTTTTCAGTAGGATCTGGGATGTATTCCTGTTTGCAGCAGGATCTGGGATGTTTTTCTGATTACAGCAGGATTTAGGATGTTTTCCTGTTTGCAGCAGGATCTGTGATGTTTTTTCTGTGTACAGAAGGATCCGGATGTTTTTCTGTTTGCAGCAGGACCTGGGATGTTTTTCTGCTTACAGAAGGATCTGGGATGTTTTTCTGTTTGCAGCAGGATCTGGGATGTTTTTTTCTGTTTACAGCAGGATCTGGGATGTTTTTCTGTTTAGAGACGGATATGGGATGTTTTTACTGTTTGCAGCAGGATCTGTTATGTTTCCCTGTGTAAAGAAGGATCTGGGATGGTTTTCTGTTTACAGCAGGATCTGGGATGTTTTTTTCTGTGTTTGAAGCAGGATTTGGGATGTTGTTCTATTTACAGCAGGATCTGGGATGTTTTTCTGATTACAGCAGGATCTCGGATGGTTTTCCGTTTACAGCAGGATCTGGGATGTTTTTCTGTTACAGAAGGATCTGGGATGGTTCTTCTGTCTGCAGCAGGATCTGGGATGCTTTTTCTATTTACAGAAGGATCTGGGATGTTTTTCTGTTTGCGGCAGGATCTGGGATTTTTTTCTGTTTACAGCAGGATCTTGGACGTTTTCTCTGTTTACAAAAGGATCTTGGATGTTTTTTTCTGTTTGCAGCAGGATCTGGGATGTTTTTTCCCGTTTACAGCAGGATCTGGGAGGTGTTTCTGTTTAGAGAAGGATCTGTGATGTTTTTCCGTTTGCAGCAGGATCTGGGATGTTTTTCTGTTTACACACAGGATCTGGGATGTTTTTCTGGATGTTTTTCCGTTTGTAGCAGGATCTGGGATGTTTTTTTTTCTGTTTACAGCAGGATCTGGGATGTTTTTCTGTTTACAGCAGGAGCTGTGATATTTTTCCGTTTACAGCAGGATCTGGGATGTTTTTCTGTTTGCAGTAGTAGGATCACGCCATCCATCTGAGAGCGAAACCACTCAGTATGACGGTAGTGCAAATATATTCCCACACGTCAGATTTGATAGGGACCAGATTGAAGAACAGTACTCTCAGCTCCAACCTGTTATCAACAAGGTTGTCAAGAAAGACATTTTCATCGTTCAGGATGACTGAAATGTCAAAGGTTTTCAAAGGAACACCATTTTCATGGTTCAGGGGAGGACTGGGGGGGTCAAGGTAGGTTAGGGGGGGGGGAAGGGGGGGGGAAAAGGTGGGGGGGGGGGGGGGTGGCGGGGGGGCCTAACTTTTAATCAGGACCACCCAATTGGTTTGGTAAAAAGGGAAGGGGGGGGGGGGGGGGGGGGGGGGGGGGGGCGACGCCGTGAAAAAAATTTTTCCTAGTCATAATGACATTGACCTTGCTGACATCTCGGTGAACACAAAGTAACCCCGACGATAGACAAATTTAAGCACTCCTCAAAGAGTCCGTACCACAGCTAGACAGCCTATATTCTCATGAAGAACCGGCACCAAGTTTGGGAACAAAAAACGGGGGCAGAAAGAAACGAAAGGACATTTACCTAAAGAGCTGGGACCGGTGACAATGACCCACGACTTTATCGTGGTTTTTTGAAAAATTTAAGAATACGTTTGATTTTTGACAATACACCAGGGAAAACAGTGTTTGTTGTTTGTTGTTGTTGGTTGCTGTTGTTGTTGTTTTTGTTGGTTGTTGTTGTCGTCGTCGGGCGTCCCCGTTTTCGTTTTCGTCGTCGTTCCCCCCCTGGGCCTAAAAAGAGACTTCCCCCGGGGTTCCATCCCACACCCAGAGCCCCCAAACGTACTTGGAAAACAATATGGTACAAATGGCATCCAGCTGGGGGCCATGAGAACAATTTTACGTGTGGTGTGGACCGTTTTTGTTTGATTAACCCCCCCGCCCTACATGGTCAGCCCCCACAACTTCGGCCCCCTTTGGGGGGGTACAAAACAAGGAGAAATGAAAAACAGGCCGTTTTGAAATTTTATCCCTAGGAAGACAACCAGCATGAAAACATTCCAAGCGGAAGGCAGGAGGAAAAAAAAAATTTGCCACACCACCAATGCTGCTGGGGAATAAAATAAGACCCCCTTGAAGCTCTCGTAATGTGTCAGTTTCAAGCGCTGACAGACCACCAGCATCCAAGGTCCTAGGAAAACAAGCCAACGGGATCATTGAAACAACCACGGGGAAAACCCACTGATCTTTTCTTTTTGTTTTTTTTTTTCTTTTCTTTCCTGCGTAAACGCAAAGGGGCTGTTACTCCTGCGGACCCAACTGCCTGTATAGGGGACAGGCAAATTGGAGGCCTTTGTGTTTGTATGACCGGTTGTTTTTTGGTTATTCCCCCGCCCCATTAAAGGCCAGCCATAACTCCCCCCTCTTTTTCGGGGGAGGTGCAATGCCCTATGGTGGTAAAACCGTGGTCATCCAAATACAACGGGCCCCCCCCCCAAACTGGCCCCCCTTTCTCTTCTCCGAAAGTTTGGGTAAATGAAGATTTTAACGTGTGTGTGCAACATGGGATTGGGTGGTGCATGGCGTTTTCCACACACGGTACCTCGTCGGATTATAGTTCCCTCATATTCGGAAGAAACTGTGCTATGGGGAAAATGGAAGTCGGAAACCAATGTTTTTAACTCCGGGGGGAAAAAATCCCCTGTCCCGAAAATCGAAAAACCCACAAACCCCAGGGATCCCACGAGGTTTCCGGTGCTCCTCCAACTGAAAAGCTATTTCCGACCGGCCGCCACAATCACCACCAAAAACGGAGGGGATTCTCAAACAAGGAACTTTGATGAACAACCATATGGATGCTTGGGTAAAAAAAAAACTGCACGAACCAGTACCGGACGGGAAGAAAAGCAATGATAACCAACTGAAAACAAGAAGATCGGGGATGAAGAAATTGGGGGACGGGAATGTAAAAGGACAATCTGGAAATCGTACACAGCAATTGTGAGGGAAAATTGAAGAACATTCTTATCCAAAAACAGAAACAAAGAAGAAAAGCTGTTAGGACCACAAAAAAAAAGAGACTAAACAAATCAAGCAAAGCCTGACACGACACATTCAAGAGACAGAGCTGGGGGACGAGCATTTGTCAAGGGACACAAAGGAATAAGCTAATGTACATCATCCAACCCAGGGATAAGACATCATCCTTCATGTGGGACTGGACTGAATATATGCCGCATAAACTCTATTAACAGAAAAAAATGGAGCAACCATTGAGGATTGGCAAGTGTACTAGTGAAACTGTTTTGACCATGGTTGGTGGGGCAGAATGATTCCCCACAGGTTCACCAACACAAAGGTCGGGTTAGCTGTGTGACCCCCGCACAAAACTCCAAACAACTTACTCCCTTTGGCAACATGGGATTTTGCCCAGAGTAGGCAGCCGTGTTGGACAATCCATTGGGCAGAGAGGCTTCCCCCCCAAATGTAAGTGCCCATTTCTGCAACATAAGTGGTGGCATATGGGGCCAGAGTGGCTCCCCAAACGTTTCATGGGGGAACACCGTCGCACCTAACTCTAACCGTGCCACCTCTTTAATCCCACAAGACCCTTATTTCCCACAGCAGCCCCTCCCTCACTATCATCACCTTGATCAGTTGGATCACACACTCACCACAGTGATAGTCCCCAATATCCACAAACTGAGTTCTCCTGGAATAGGATGAACAGGTCGCAAACAGTAAGCTTACCCTTTTGTTTTTGTTATGAATAAGAAGTCTAGATTTTACGCAAAGGTCAGTTCAAAGAAGGTACTCAATCGAACAGATTCTTTAAATGGCTTCCGTACCCTTTGGGTCGCAGCGGATCCGGCACTACTCGGCCACTCCTACCAGTGAAGTGAGGAGTGGTCCCAGTACGTTGTTGCGATAGACTTTCAAACGGCATTGCGAAAATAGAGTTCGTCGTGGGGGCAGGAAGTGTCATGCATATATCGTGCCAGTCGCTAAAGTATAGTTTTAATATAGTGACAAAAATAAAACACCCCCGCATAAAAAAACACCCCCCGAAAAACGCTCTAAACAAAATACCACCCCTCGTCCCGCCCTCCCCTCCTATCGCTTTCCAACCGAATATAAAGTGCTTCCTACTAAGGTGGCCAAAGACAGTGATTTCATTCAAACTGCGTCAAAAAGCTGTTCTTCTTGACTCCTCGTAAAGTTTTCCAACAACATAATTCCTTGAACCACACCGCGACTGATTGCACTTGAAAGGACCATGGTCAGCTTTGGGACTGGAGCAAGAACAAAACCAATCCTTAATCCCATTCAGTTTGGCCAGATGGACAACTCGATAGGTCCCTGGTGGGTTCTCGTACGTGACCGAACACGTAATTGCACCGATGTAGAAACTTGTGCCAAAGTCATTGGATGGAAAATCGAAAAGATTTGGGCGGTATTAAAAAATCAGTGCCCAAGACAGCGCTGAAAGACATTTACAGGGGATGTCAGTTTGCATGGGAAAAATTTGTAAGAAATCTTGATGATCCTTCGTTCAACACATGTTCTTCATTATATACAAATATATAGTTTTGGAAAGGATGTGTCTGGGTTTGGATTGAGGGAAGTTACCCTGAACAAACTATAGTTAAAAATACAAACTTTTTTGTTTAAAAAAAGCGAATCTAAAATTAATTTTTAGTGGAGATGAGGGCGACAGCGACTGTTCATTTAGGGTATGGTGAGACCGTTTATACTCAAAAAGACACAGTTTAGATATGCTCTGTTCGTGCCAAGCATCAAAGAAAAACGATTTTCTGTATAATCCGAATTTCTTCAAAATGTTAAAGCACGTTACAAAAACCCAAAAAATGTTCCATTTTACCGATTGTACATCATTAAACAAGTGGCTTCCCACAGCTTTGACGTAGCCATAATCATAACACGCAAAACCACGTTTGTGTGAAAAAAAAAAAAATTCGTCAGAATCATCAGGTCTTAACGAGACGACAGGAATCCCAAAATCCATTTTTATACTACCAAAGTTGGTTCAAGGGTCTTATTGGGGAAAGCTTGTGGAGATACAGTATATGGTGTACGGGAGGAAGCAAGTGCTTTTTACAGTCCAGCCCTTTTTCCAAACTGTACAACCAATGGCTACTTGCATTACGAAAATTAACTGCTAGTCCATTAGGCACCTTGCTCTCTGTGTTACGAGAAAGCATTTGGTGTTCTGCCACAAGCGTCCGTCTTACGCCATATTTGAGCGGAAATTTACACCATATTGGGTTCGACCTGGATGTAGGCAACATGCTGTGTGTGTGTGTGTGTGTGGGTGTTGTGTGGTGGTGGTGTGTGGGGTGTGTGTTGTGTGTGTGTGTGGGTGTGTGTGTTGCGTGCCCGTAATGTGATTAGTTTGTGGCGGTGTTGTGCGAAATCAACTCGAGTAGTCGTGCCATTTACTTGGAAACAAGTGCGCGATCCGTTGTAAACAACATTGTGTTCGGCGTTGATGAAACCAAAAGGGGGGGGGGCACATTCGAACAAACTATTTCACTGTTTCAGTATTGCTCGTATTCTGTTAATTCTGCTATTTCCTGTCCCCCCCAGCCCCCCACCGCCGCGCCCTCGCCGCCCAGCGACACAACCAACACCAGAGTTTTATTTACAAAAAACACTTCAAAGTCGAGAACCATATACTGTGTACAAGCCATATCGGGCGTAAACACGCTGTGGGCGGTGAAAACACACGGGGGGGGGCGGTTCACGTGGTGTTGTGTGGTGTTGTGTGTGGGTGTTGTGTTTGTGTGATGCTGTGGGTGGGTGTGTGTTTTGTTTTTGGTGTTGTGAGTGTTTGCGTGAGTGGTGTGGGTGGAGGTTGGATTGGTTGTGGGTGTGAGTGAGTGGTGCGTGCATGTGTTGGTGTGTGTGCCGCGAGGGTGCGTTTTGCGTGCAGTGCGTGAGTGTGCAGTGTGCGTGGCGTTGTGTGGTTTGTGTGTGTGAGTGTGTGTGGGTGTGTGTGTGTGTGTGTGTGTGTGTGGTGTGGTGTTGTAGTGAACCCAATGTCCCAAAATTTCCGCGTAGAAAACATCATGGCGACCGGGGGAGAATTTTTACCCAACTTGCTGGGGGCACCCCACTTCGGCGCATGGACTGGGGGGAAAAGTGCGGGGCCAGAGGGGGGGGGGGGACGAAAGATAACCAGGGGGAGGCTGGAGGGATTAAATTTGAATGGGACAGAGGAAAAGGAAGCCACAGCCAGAGGAACAGAGGGGGTGGGGGGGTGCTTTTTACCTTGGGAGAGGAAAGGAAATTACGAAGGGAGATAAGAGGGGAACGGTTTTTACCACCCCACACACACACCAACCAACACACCCCCCAACAAACAACCACCCCAAACAACCCACACACCAACCACGCACACCACCACCACCACACACAACCAGTTACACAGTACGCCACGCAACGGTCATGGGCCCCCCACGATGCAATGCACACAACACAACCCGCACAACCTTACCAACACCCCGGCGCGCCGCGCGAAAAACAAAAACAGCATTTTGCACAACAACGCACCAGAGGAGAGAGGGAGAAGAGAGAGGAGAGGAGAGGGGAGAGAGGAGGAGAGGGGAGAGAGGAGAGGAGGGGGAGGGGGGGAAGAGGGAGGGTAAGGAGAGAGGGAGAAGGAGAGAGGAGAGGAGGAGGGGGAGGAGGAGAGAGAGAGAGAGAGGAAAGAGAGAGAAGGGGAGCGAGAGGAGAGAGGGAGGGAGAGGGAGGCGGGAAGGGAGGGGGAAAGGAGAAGAGGGGAGGGGGGGGGGGGGAGAGGGGAAGAGGAAAGAGAGAGAGAAAGAGGGGAGGAAGGGGAGGGGAGAGGGAGATGGAGAGAGGAGAGGAGGGAAAGAGAGAGAGAGGAGGACGGAGAGAAGACGGAGACGAGAAGGGGGAGAGAGAGAGAAGAGAGGAGGGAAAAAAAAGAGAAACCCAGAAAACACCACATTACAAAACAACCAGGGATAGGAGGGGGGGGAGAGGGGGGAATAGGGAGGAAGTATTCTTTAAACTTGAGGAAAAGGGAGAGAAAAAGAAAAGACTGGAGAGAGGAGGAGAGGAGGGACGAGAGAGAGAAAGAGGGAAGGGACGAGGAGAGAGAGAAGAGAGAGCTGACGAGCGGAGAGGGAGGGAGGGGAGGAGCGCGGGTTATGGCGGAGAGGAGAGAGAAGAGAATATGAAAAACGGGAGAAAGAGGGGCGAAAAAAAGTTTTTGCGGGTTTCTGGCGGGGCAAAGGGAAAAGTGAAAATAACGGGGAGTGGTTTTTAAAAGGGGAGGGAGTAATTGGGGGGGCACATCAACGCAGCATAAAAACGTAAATTTTACAAGTGTCCTGAAGGGGTACATGCTAGGGGGGAAGGGGAAGTGGGGGGAATGGGGTGGGGTGGAAGAGGGAGTGGGCGTTTTAAGCAAAAACGAGGGGAGGATAGAAACAAGAAAGGAAAAAACAAGAGAAGTTTAACTTAAAGGGGAAAATAAAAAAAACGGGAGTGGAGTGTGTGTGGGGTGTGGTGTGTGTGGTGTGTGTGTGTGGGGTGTGGGTGGGTGTGTGGTGTGTGTGTGTGGGTGTGTGAGAGAGAAGAGAGAGGAAGGAGAGAGAAGAGGAGGGGGAGCAAGTCAGGCCTTCGGGTGGTAAGGGTGGGGCAAGAATTAGCCGGTAAGCTTCTGCAGTCATGCAAAAAAAATAGAAAAATTTTAGGGGCGGTACCACCCACGTGGTGGCGTTTACATGGAAGGTTTTCTATTGTTGTAGCGTTCTGGGGTGGTTCACCAAACAAAATGGGCGATTCATGCTTCAAAGGAGCAAATTATTGTCCCTGGGCGGTTCCCTCAATGGGCAAAGGGCCCTGGCGCGTGGGCTGCGCTCTTTGCTAAGGGGTGGGGGGATACGGGGCTCAGGTTTCCGAGGGCTGTGCACGGATTGACTCCCATGCTGACTGCGTTTTGCCGTATTTGGACAAAATTTTCCTGGGGTCCCCACTAGCATTTCCAACAACAACACACACCAACCACACACAACAACCCACACAACAACAACCACACCACACCCACACCCAACACCCACACACAACGGTGGGGCGGCCGCGGCGGCCGCGCGGCGGCCCGCGGCGCGGCCGGGCGCACGGCCAACAAACAAACAACAAAAAACACGCATGCACGGCGGGCGCGGCCGCGGCGCGCCACACATCCACCCCCAACACCAACAAACAACCACGCCACACACAACCCCCCCCCAACACCACCAACACCCCACACTCCAGACAGAGGACCTTTTCCAATTTGCACCAATTTCACTATGTTTCCATTCCTAAACAAATCATCCCTCACCCCGGACCCCCCCACCCTTTATCCCTCCCCCACCCATTTTTTTTGGCCACCCCTTACACAACCGGTAGGGAAAACAAACAGTGTTTTAAGGTCCAAACCGTGGAAGGACAACGGTAAAGGGACTTTTTTACGTTCTTGGCCAGTTTCCGGTCGGGTTGTACCCAACCAGGGGCGTGGGGGGGGACCCGGAAATGGTTTCCTTGCATTTCTGTGCAAACACGTTTGTAAGGTCTCTCGACCACTATTTCTTCCGGTCTTCTTTCCTCCCCCTTCCCCTCCCCCCCTTTTCCCTGGCCTCCCTTTTAATTAAAAAACAAAGTTCTTCGGGGGGGGGGGTGGGGGGGGGCGGGGGGGGGGTGTAAGGCACAGGCCATTGGATATTGTGGGAAGGGGTGTCTTACCAAAACGGTTTTTCCTTTCTTGTTGGATTTCAGTAGGTGTCTTCATGCGGTCCAATTTGCCCCGCTGCACGGATGGTTGGAAACGCAACTTGTGTTCGGTGATGATTGTGAGTAGAAATATTCTGGGGGGACCGTTTTGTATCTTGGCGGGTACAAACACCTTCAGTTCTACGGGCACGGGTTTGTTCTTTGTTTTACAGCTGCTCTGTTGGCCTCATGTTTGGGGGGGCATGTGCAAACACGGGGAAGATGGGTGGAATCTGCCATGGCACGGAAAGGGGAGCCTTATCTTGGGGTTTGTGGGGGAAAGATGTTATTGTCTAGGGAAGTGTCGTTGTTGTCTTTAAATGTTAAATCGAGGAGGATTTTCTTTTCGTTGGATGTCTTCAAATGCTAGCTTAAGTGAAAAACTGCTTAACAAACAGTGCCAGGTCTCTGTCCCCATGGATTGGCTATTTTCAAGGCAGCAAAAGGCGGTTTGTAGAGCTAGCCACAATCATCATTAAAATGTGGCCAGGTTTTAAAAAACGTTTGGTGGTGACAATTTAACCAAAAAAAAAAGGGGGGGGAAAAACTTTGTGTCTCAACCGCAGGGAAATTAGTCATGGGAAAGGAGTTCTTAATTCTGACGTTTAGAAAAAAACGTTATCGCAAAAAACAAGGATGGGGAAACTTCTATGTAATTAAATTAAAGTTTTTCAAAAAAAATCATTTAAAAGTCCGATCCCTAAGATTTTTTTGGCCCCATAATTTGGGCATCAAAATAATTTGGTTTTTCTAATTATTTGATGAGAATTTTTTTCTCCAATGTCCTCAAAAAAGGTCTGTAAAAATAATTTGTAATTGCCTGCCAGCCCACGAGCTGTGGGGAACATGGCAATTAAACAACGCATGAGAAAAATTCAATTGGGGGGGACGCATTCGTTGGACAAAAAAATATTGGCCATACACATGTGTAAAAAGCCATCCACAAACTCTAAAATTGCTGCAGTTTTTATGGAGCAACAAGATTATTTTCCCATTTTTGAATGGCCATTATGTTTTTTTGTTGTAAGGGGAGAACTTACAAGTCAAGCCAAGGTTCGTTTGCAATTTTATCGAAAGGGGCATCAGTTGTGTGTTTTTTCCAAACACATTTTGTGGACTTGACCCCCTTGAAACCAATTTCATCCCAAACAGCAAAACAGATTTTCTAAAATATTAATTTGAAATAAGGTCAATTGGCAAGTTGGGATCATTCCTAAGGCAAGGGGGACAGATAGTTTAGCTAAAAACTTCATTCAATACAAACAACAAAAAAACAGCGGCAGCAGGGACTGGCAAAAATTTTCCACCTTTGCTTCACTTTCCCATTTGGATACACAAAAGGGAAAAGTTTCTCTTGGGACTCGCCCTCGCTGTTAAAACTTTTAGCTTTTACAATTTTTGTTAACACAATAATGATTGCTTTGGGGGGACCATTTTTTACCGGTTAGCCCTTTGTCACATTGTTTTTAAAAAAACATTCACCATGTTGTTCTATTCCAAAATCGAAAACCCAACAGGCTTTTTTGAAACGTAATAAAACTTTCCCACCACCATCCTCATGGGGGGGGGGGCAAAAAGGGGTTTCTTTTCCATATGAGTGGAAAATAAAGTTAGTAAAAGTAATAGGGGGGCATATTGGGTAAGTTGAGGCAGTTATTTTTTTAAGGGAAATATTGATGATCTTTTACCAGAAAAAGAAGTCTAGAGAATGATCAAAAAATAAGTTTTCAGAAAGGAAAAGAAAAATTCCCGTGTAAATATGAGACAGGAAGAAATGTAGAATATGATGATAATGGAGTGAGATAGAATAGATATAGAAATTAATTTGAAAAAAAAGAAAGGAAGTTGAATGGAAAGAATCCAATTAAAACCAGACTTATGTTATAAAGGAAGGGAGAGAAAGTGATTAGTATATGAGAGGGGGACGTAAAGGGGAAGAAGGAAGAAGAAAAGATGGAAAGTGGGAGAAGGAAAGAAAAATTTTGCGTGATGTAAATACGGATCTAATAGTTCGGGTAATGAATAAATAAGATTACTATAATTATAAATTTTTGCCAGCAGAAGAATTTCCCAGTTAATAAATAAAATAAAAATATTTAAAAATTTTACATATGTCTTTTAATTTTGGGGGGACGCATTATAAAATGATTTCCTCGCCCTTTCATTATTGTAAATATTTAAGTTGAGTTGGGTTCTATATAACGTTTGATATTTATTTTCAAAAACAAATGCTTATCAATTCTGGAGTATTTGGTTGTTGATGACTTATGTCTGGTATTCTTGGAAGACCATTGATGGTTCATTTACTGGACTATTGATGTTGGAACGTGTTTGGTTGGGTTTTTTGTTTTTTTTTTTTTTTTTGTATTTGTCCCTGTTTTAGCAAGGGGGGTTTTGGGTCATCGTTTTGTGGTTTAAAAACACTTCTTGAATTTTTGGGAGTGCATAAAACACGTTTTTTTTGTTATCTTGTTACTTTATCGGGTGTGATTTGATAACGTTGCGGTGCGGGGGTTGTGTGGGGGGTGGGGGAGGGGGGGGGAATGTGTGGTAAGGGTGGGGGGGGGGGGGAGGTTTGTGGCTAATGTGGGACTGACATGTTGGGAAAATTGAGGGTTGAGTTCCAAGTGGTGGGTTTGCTAAAAAAATCTGGTGTTATTTTTGTTTTTGGTGTGTGCTGGTTTTTTGTTTTTTTGTTGGTTTTTTTTGTTGTTTTTTTTGGTGTGTGTTTTTTGTGGTTGTTTGGCCTGTGTTGTGGTGGCTGGGGTGTTTGGGGTGTAGGTGTGAGTGTGAGAGGTTCTTCTTTGCCTTTTTTTTTTTCGGTGTTTTATTGATGTGTTCTGTGTGTTTGGTGTTTCTTTCCTTTTCTCTCATCTAGGTGTGTGTGTGTTGGTGTTTTACGTTAGTGTTCCAAGTTCCTCTTGCTTTTTTGCTTCCTGTTTCTTTGGTTGTTGTTTACTCTTTGTTGTTTTGACAGATAGTCTCTCGAGATCTTCACAGTGCTGTGTGTGCGCTGACATGAGAACCACACCACAACAGCAATTAGAGGTACATTGACTCCCACCTCTACTCATCCACTATGAGACCCCAAACAACGCTCTTGGTCCATCCCTTTTTTACTCTTGTGTTTTTTGTTGTTTTTTCGCTTTGGATCTGGCGGAGAAAAAAAGAACACACCACATATTGTGGGAGTAAGTTTTGAGTCCCCCTTCAGCCAGCGAAATGGAGAGCTAGAGAGTTGTGGGAACATGGCCGCATGACAACGAATCTGAGACGGCTACTCAGTTAGAAGAGAAGGAAAAAACCGAGGTTCCGAAAAGCAATGATTCACGACGCAGGCAGGGATGTTTTTTCAGCGATACCCGGCAGCTGATCAAGGATCACGGACAACTTGAACTTATTAAAGGCTCGGTGGATTTTGTCTGATAGGCAGAAGAAAGTTGTACCACAGGGGCTCAGAGGATTACAAACACGAGTTCACTGAAATGGGACAGATGGACAACAAAAACTAAAACAGACAACATGAAGTTCAAAATTTTCCCAGTGTGTGTGTTCGTAACGAGATAGGAAAGAAACAAAGGGGGCTGAAAAGGTTTGAACGTCAAGAACATCCGGAGACCGACCACGTATCGACAAAAAGGACACACCCCTAGACCAGACAAAACAGGTTCCACCCCCACCACCCCCACCACATTGTTCCCCACCCACCAGCAAGAGCAAACCGTCTATTCTGAGGGGACTCTCTGCAACCAAGCCCACAGCTCGAGAAGAGAGAGGTGTTGCGAGGATGGCGGGGGTAGACCAGAGAGGAGAGGGCTAGGAGAGATTAGAGACAGACAGCAGACAGACGACAGACAGAGACGAGCGACAGAGACAGAGAAAACAGAGACACAGAGAGAGAGGACAGAGAGGAGTGCGAAGGTTCACACCCCACTATGACAGGACAGACAGAACAGACTAGAAGAGAGAGAGAGAGGACAGACAGCAGGGATCAGACAAGACAAACAGACAGGGACAGACGAAAGACAAGATAAGATAAGATAAGATAAGAAAAACTTTATTCGGCTAATAATGAGAATCGGTCCAGTGCATTTCACACAAAAAACACAGCAATATGACAACATGGACCCAAACACAAAAGAATAAAAAAAATTATCAGAGCATCATTTCATAAAGTCCATTGCCATATATTAACAGATAATATCATTGAGAGTGCACATTTATACATTAATTCAAATCATGATGGGGATGTCTATCAAACAGAAAAAAATCTGCATAAAACAGTTTTAAATGTGAATTCAAGCTGCAAGGGAGTCAAACAAATTTTGTCTATAGGGCATGTATGAAAACCAACAGTGGCCAAGGGGGGACAATCCACGCTGTTGGTTCGGATGAGAGGGGAATCTTGCACAGGCCACTCGGATGGGCAGGGGGCGCCTGCAAAAATCAAACCTTGCCCCCACGAGCAACGAGAGACTGAAGATTGGGAAGACGGAAACTGGGATGCAAAACATCCGCCAAAGGACTCGGATTGCCAATGGATTGGGAAAAAGCCAACCCTGGAACAACCAAAAAACAATAGCCACAACTATGGGGGGACATTGTGTATGCCATGTGAAGGGAAGCGGGGCGGGACGCCTATGGAGGCAAACACTACCCTAAAGTCAGTGGGAGGAAAAACACCACCCCAAAGAAAATCCCACGGGGGACGGCCAAGAAAAAGAAGGATGGACAAAGGATCCAGTGGTCCAAAGATCAAAACCTCAAGCAAGACACCTGAAGACCCGCACTGCCAGCTGACAAACAAAGGCTTGCTTGAAAACTCTGGGCCGGACCTGAAAAGCAAACAAACAAAACCACAGCGCCATCAAGCAAAACGGCGGAATCGGCGAGGAAGAGGGGAAACGAAGCAACCAGAACAGAAGAACCACACGGAGGCGCTTTCTCAGAGACCCCTTACAAGGTTTTGCAAAAGGAACTCTGTTTTGAAAAAACAGCCACAAAATCTGGGAACCTAAGTTGTTGGACCAAAAGGGGGGAAGGTCTTGAGCAGCATCGAGCGAAAGGGGAAAAAACATACTCTGGACTGGACCACAACGAGCAACGCACACCACTCGTCGACCTTCCAAGGTCTTGGTTGGTCGGTACAAAACAAACACGGAGGAAAAACAACAAGTTCCATGGACCAGCCTCCACACGTTGGCGCCGGCGAATCAAAGGGGGAAGGGGGTTCGACAAAAAGCCAGGAAAGGGGGGCAAATTCATCCACCGGGCAGGGACAAACGGCAATTTTACATTCCCAGGCTTGTACAAGACATTGTACCAAGGTGAGTTGGAGTGGCTCCACAGGGGGGTGCTTGCGGATTCAAGCTTTGGAGAAACCAGAAAAAAAAGTCACAGGCGGCCAGTTCGGAGAGGGCAGAATGGTTTTGTACATTCCCCCCAAAAGAGCAAAAAACTTCAAAAGGGTGAACATCAAGCCAAGTTCAGGCCAAATTATCCCTTACTGGACACGTGGAAAAGGGAACAATTTCTTTTCCTCTTGTCATGGCAGCACGGCTGAAAGTACCCATGTAAAAACAAGTACATTGGGATGTGTCAGTCCAGTAAAATGGTTGGGCATCCAGGGGTGGTGGCTTGCGTAGAAAAAAACACCGGCCACAATGATTCGGGAGGCAATCCAAAGGGAGCCAAAAAACAGACAAGGGGAGGTACCTGGGACGGAGTTGTTGGCCTTGATCTGGGCCAAAACGGATTATGGATCTGTACCCATGAGAAATGATTTTAACCAGGTGGACCAGGCTGGGGAGAGTTTGCCATTGTGGCCAAAAAGAACAATCCGCGATAGCTCAAGACAGGACTTTCAATTGGCTTCTCAAATGTGCTTCTTTACCAAATGAAGTACACAAAAAAAACCAGATTGGGAATCAAAAAACTTGGAAGTTGGGCATTGCAAATGGGCTGTGCCATTTGCCCCCCCCTCTGGGTTTCGTGTGTTTGGCAAATGGGAAGTCCCCTCCTTGAAAAGCAGCAAAACAAAGCAACAAAAGACAAACGACCCTTGGCCTGATGAACGGACCCAAGAAAATGCCCCCTTCTCCAGGCCCCCTTCCATTGGATTGACCCACTAACCCCAGTGATTTTCATCCAGAGGGGAAGGGGGACGAGACAAGTCATGTTTGGCTGGAAGAGGGGCTGGATTGGGGGGGGGGGGGGGGGACATAGTCTGGCCTCATCCCAGAAATGAAAAGTGTCAAAAGGCCAAAGGAAGAAATCACGGTAGGTATATCACTGAGGAAAGGAAAAAAGTGGCCAGAATCTGTGGTCTCACAGTGTTGCCCAACAGGCCCAATTCCAACCAGTTTTCAGGCAAAGAGCCCAGTCAAGAAGCCTTGGGGAAACAAACAATTGGGATGATTTGGGATACGCTGAAAGGACACACAAAGAGGCAAAAGAAACCCAAAAAAAAAGCGGTCGGGGAAGAAGGCTTGGGGAGGGGGGGGGGACCCATTGGACCAGTGTGGGATCCATGGGCCAAAAATTACAAGGGGTCTGGTGCTGGAAAGTTTCATTGCTGATACCCAAAAAAGCTCCTATGGCCCTGCTGATGATATATTTGGGGAACATCTTCTGCACCCAGAATGAGTGGAAAGCAATTGGGGAAACTTCCAAAAAAATATAAAAACAAGGTCACAAGGAAATGGCGTGGTGGTCCCACCCTGGGCTGACTGGGGGGACCATAGCGCGGTTTTTGTACGGTCGCCAAGCAAAGCTGAACCACTACCACTTCAAAACTCAATCACTGGAGGAATAACCCAAAGCAGGGGTTGAAGAATCAGACTTCAAAAGCATTGCTGGAGGAATCAGGAGACAGGTGGTAGAAGCAATCAAGCCCAGTGAAAGGGGGACAGGCGGAAAATGGGGAAAGTCAAAGAGGCGGAAGGATTCCTGCACAAAAAGAAAAAGTTCTTAAAAGATCAAGAGAAAAACAGGGGGAAACATACAGACCAAAGAACCAGACAACAGGGGGAACTGGGGGAATGACCAATAACTGGAAAAATGGTGGTCAACACGGCCAAGGCAAAAAGCCAAAAAAAAGAGGGGGGGGGAACATGGAATGGATTCAGGAGATTGGAGGGAAAAGAAGGAAAGACCAAAAAAAGGGACTCCAAAAAAAAAGCAGTCCAAGCCAGAGGTCAAACAAGGGGCCAATGGGACAAAAAACGTGGGAGGGGGAAGCACTCCAACAAGAAAGTCTCAATTGGGAATTGAAAATGTTGGGGGGCCACCATGGCCCCTATCAGGGATTCAGGCTTCATTTATCAGTCTGCATATGCCCTTATGCCTCTCAATGCAAAAAAAAACAGGTCGGGAGTGGGGGGAGGAAAAAACAGGACGATCCTTTCTTGCCCCCCTTTCTGCCATTGGGAAAAAAAAAAAAAAAAAAACAGGGGGAGGGGGCATGTTCTTAGGCTTCATGTTAAAGGTAGCCCTGGGGGCTCAAGGAAAGGGTAACACAAGGAAGGTGCAAAAACCAAAGTGGTCAAAGAGGGATTGTACAAAGAATTTAGATAGGTTGGACTAAGGAACCCAAACCCCACCACAAAACGGTGGAAATCAGTGGGACTCCAAAAAAGCAAACCGGGGCAAAAACCTTCTCACGGCAGGAGGGGGGCAGCGGGAATCATGGCCAAGAAAAACAACAAGTGGGGCCCCAAACTGAAAAACATTGGGGAGCAGGCAGAAAGTATGGGACGGGGCAAGATGGACGGGGGGAGTGGCACTGAGACCTCCCCCAAAGAAGTGGAAGGAAAGGGTAAGTCCCCAGAGAGTCAATTCAGGGGGGCAAGGAGGTTGGGGACATGAGCACCAGACATAGTATGGTGGTCCACTCTTCGGTCAAAACCAAGCAGGGCCCATGACCAGTTTCGGATCGAGCTTTCCACGGTGCCATATGAGAAACAAAGGACTGGAGGCACACAGGCGCAGGCTACAAAATCTTACAAGGGGACTGGAAAAAAACAAGTATGCTGAGAATATGGCAAAAACAAAGGGGAGGCCTGAGGAAAGAGGGGGAGGTTTTCCAGGTCAAAGTGCCTCACACTGCAAGAAAAAAAAATTGGAAGGCTAGGGGGGGGTTTTTGTAGGGAAACGTCCTTGTTGCCATAACAAAGTGGCCTCATGGAAAACAACAAGCTTATCAAGGGATCTTCATTTAAGGGAGGGAAAAAAAAAAAAAAAACAAGGGAAAGCCCTTAAAAAACAGCAATGGCAAGAAAAGCCACTGGCAGAAGCACGGGCCAGAGAGGTTGTTTTCACGTGGATCTGGGTCCAAGGGGGGAACACAAAACTGAAAACTTCATTTCATAAGGCACTGAAAAAAAAAAAAAAAAAAAAACACACAACACTTCATGGTTACCCAAAATTTTAAATTTCAAGGTAGTCCAGTGGGTCAGGTCATAAGGTTGCGGCGAGTTCATTAAAGTAGGAAAAAAACATTAAGGCCATGGGTTCGAAATCCACAACCGGAGGGCTCGGTTCATGGGGTTTGGGAAAAAATTCCCAGCCCCTGGCTTCGTCCCAAAGATGGGGGAAAAAAAAGGGGCAGCAGAGGGGGACCATTCAGGAACATCGGGGAGTCATGAACGGGTGTTGGGGGCCCCAAAACCCCCCTAGGAGGGTAGAGTCACCAAAAGGGCCGGAAAAATACACTGCTTGGGGGAAGGGGATGCATCTTTCTGGAGGGACTCTCTGCGCACGCCTCCAACGAGTTTTCTTTTCCTCATTACTATTCGTAATGTACATTCATTTCAAAATTTTCCCACATAAGTTCTCAAAAATGGGGACTCTTTAGGCCGGGGGACTGCTTGGCGTTCAGCAGGCAATGATTGTCCTGATGATTCAGGGGACTCTCAGTTTAGATTGATGGGAAATTTTCGTGACCCACCCCCAAAATTGCTATGGAACATTGGGCCAAAACCATGGTAATATTTAAACATTGGTTTATTTTATAGTAAAACAGGGCAAAGGAGGGAAGAAAACTCCGAGGGGTAAATAAACACCTTAGGCAACAAAAAAAGGGAAAAAAAGGGGGAAAAGGGGGAAAAAATAACCAGTTTAACTCTTGTTCCCCAAAAGACTTTCATTCGGCCAAGGTGTTGATGTCATTTATGTATAGTATTTTATTCAAGGAGGTACCAGTCAAAACATGTTTTAACCGTGGTGGGCGTTTTTTAAAATATTTTTTTATTAACCCAAATTTAGGGGAAGGAAGGCTACCCACCCACAAAATAAAAAAACAGTCGTGGAAAAAAAAAACAAATCGGTAAAGAATTTTTTACAGAAGAGAGGAGAGGGAGAGAGGCGAGGGGGAAACGGACGGAGGGAGAGCGGAGTAGTGAGAGAGAGAGAGAGAGTTTTTTTCGGAGAGGAGAGGAAAGCTTAAAACCTTATTCTCCAATTTCATTCTCCTTCCCACTGGTTTAAAGGGAGGGGGGACCGCGGGAGATGTTGCTGCAAGTAAACCAAGATACTTTTTTTTGCATAATTTTAATACGTGGCCATTCTTTCACTTGGGCCAGGACCCGGGGAAGAAAGGATTCCGAAAAACCTCATGCCCTGCGCAAGCCCAACTTCCCCCGCTTGCCCCAGAGGCTGCGTTAACTCTTGTTGCAATCCCCTCCTTCCACCTGGGGTCCCCCAAACCCCCAACCAACACTACCCTGTCCGACATACGGTTGCCAAAACTTCCATGGAGTGTTTCCCCTGGGGGCCATTACGGAAAAAGCTTGCGGTATGGCTATTTACCGAAAGCCTTTCCGGAATGGAGGGACCGGTGTCTAATATTTTGCTAAGCGTTCTTGCAAACGTCCCCAAGATTGAATAAAAGGGCCGCTCGTTTAAAACAGGTTAACACAAAAAAAGCCGATTTTCAACCTTCTTCCCCCGAGCCGTTCTGCCCTACCTTTTGTCAAAGGAGTACCTCTTTGGAAAGTAAACAAATGGCCGAGGTTGTTGTTGTGGGTGGAGGGGGGGGGGGGGGGGGGGGGGGGGGGTGGGGGGTTGGGGGGGTTTGAGGGGGGTGGGATTTAAAAAAAAAAATAAAAAAAACACAACAAAGGGGGGGCGGGGGGGGGGGGGGGGGGGGGGGGGGGGGGGGGGGAGCGGGGGGGGGGGGGGGGGAAGGGGGGGAAAAAAGATTAAATAGTAGTAGGGCTGACAAAACGGTTTTATCTTGCACCAAACCTGGCAGCCAGGGGGGGTCCAACTTGTGAACCCGGTTGTAACGATCAATTTTTGTTGTTAAAAAATCCCCTACAGTTTTTAATTCCCCGGGCGGAGGTTAGGGATTGACGTTGCCCAAATTTTTTACAAAACTCCCGCGGGAACGTTTTTGAGGGTTTTTTTTTTTGGTTGTCGTTTTTGTTTTCTTTTTTTTAAAAACACAAACAAACCACGGGGCCCCAAGGGAAAAAATGGGGACCTTATTCCCCCCCCCCCCATACCCAACCCCCCCCACCCCCCCCCCCCCCCACCCCCCCCCCCCCCCGCCCCCCCCCCCCCCCCACCCCCCCACCCCCCACGTTTTTAGACGTACAACTCACCCCCCCCCACTCAAAAAAAAATACTTCAAGTTTAGTTGTTCATTTCATGATATGATAATAAAACATTTTAAAAATTGAAAAAAACCCCCCCCTCCCTTCCCATTCCCCCCTCTCTCTGCCTGTCCTGTTCTGTCTCTGTCCTCATTCTCTTCTCGTCCCCCAAAAAAAAAAAAAACAACCAAACCTTTCTTTCAGGGCTCCCGCTCTCTCTCCCAAACTTTCCTGGCCTTGGCTGTCTGGCCTTTATGCTATCATGTCGTTTGTTCTCTCTGAAATCTATCTCCGCGCTCTCCTTTGGCTGGGGGTCTCGCGGTTGATGGTTCTATCTTTGTTTTTATCTTTAATTTTTCTCAGTGGGTTCTTTTGGTCCTTTCTCGTGTTCTTTTGTTCCCCCCTATTCTGTTTTTCGTCTTGTCTTTTACTCTGCTCTCTCTGCTCTCTCCTCTATCTCCGCTCCTCTCGCCCTCCCCTCACTTCCCTCTCTCTCCTCGCTCTCGCTTCGGCTCTAGCGGTAGAGTTTAAAATACGCACGTGCCTAAACTAAACTCACGGGGATTTACTTCGATCAAGGGGAAACAGTTGATTGCCAATTGGGACTACCACGGGGAGCTGGGGTACAAACTAAAAGGGGGGGGGTGGGGCGTTGGGGGGGTGGGTGGTGTCATTCGGGCCTTATGGGCCCACGGCTTCCCCCACCCCCCACCACAACCACAAAACAACAACACACCCACACACACCCACAACAACAAACCCAACACCACCCAACACACACCCACAAACAACCACACACTGAGAGAGGGGAACATATTGGGGAACAACCATTGGAACACTTGGGGGGGGGGGGGGCAAAAGATGTTACTTGGACCCAAGGATTAAAATCTTAGGATAAAAACAATTACAAAGTCTTATTGTAAAATTCCCACATCTGTTCTTGATCAAACACCTAATAATAGTAAAAACACAAAAAAGAGACTAGAAGCGTGGAGAGAGAGGCAGGGAGGAGGAAAAGGGGTGGGGGGGAGGGAAGAGAGAGCGGGAAGGAGAGGAGGGGGGGAGGGGTAAGAGGGAAGGGAGCGAGAAGGGAACCGGGGAGAGAGAGAGGGGGGGGAGTAAAAGGAACGGAAAGGAAAAAAACAGGGACAGAAGAAAGGGGGGGGGAGTAGGGGAAGGACCACAGAGACAGGGGGGACAACTGGAGATAGTAAAAAACAAATAGGGAACCAGGGCAGGGGACAGAGGGGAATACCAAGGCAAAAAGAGAGGGAGGGAGGAGGAGATTGAAGGAGGCCGGGGGGAACAAACCAGGGGAACCAGGACAGCAAAAAACAAGGGGAGGGACCAAGGGAACAGAAGCCAGGAAAGGAGTTGAAGGGGAGGGGAGCGAGAGGACTTAAAGGAAAAGGTTTGGGGGAGAGAGATTTTGAGAGAGGGGGAGAGAGGAGAAGAGGGGGAGAACAGGACCCAGGGGCAGAACAGCAGAGGAGAGGGGGGAGGGGAGGGGGGAGGGAGGGCTGGGGTTGTATATTAAATGTTTTATTTGTTTTATCAGTTAAATCGTGGTTACTAAAACCCATAAAAAACTGAATGTGTGGTTTTTGGAGGTGGGGACGTTTAAATCTAAAACAGGGGACGCGGGGGGGTGGGGGTGGGGGGGTGGGGGGGGGTGGGGGGTCATTCTGGACGTAGTGGGGTTTTACAAAAAAAAAATCGGGGAGGGTTTGAAAATGGGGGGCCACGGTGCTATTTAAACAAACATCCGGGGAGTTAAAAAAAAAAAAGTGGAGGAGGGGGGAGTAAAAAAATGGAATCGGTTACACCGGGTATTATCGGTCTGGTTGCCGTGGGACCCCCGGCTTGCCCAATGGTTAACAGCGGATTCAGGGCAAGGGAAAACTCGTTGACAGAAATCAGCGAGGGAGGGACGAAAACAAACAAGGCAGTCAAACATCAGATCTGGGAAGAACCCTGTTCAGAAGAAACTAAAAAAACAAATAACAAAACAAAACGAAAAAAATTACAAAGGGGTGGGCTTGTGACAAAAACACGGCTTATGTACAAGTGGGCGGGGTTTCGTACTTGGGTTGAAAAATTGCGCTCAATACGGAAACTTGGGGGAAATGCCAAAAATTTTTTTGGGGACCACAAAATGGTTTTCTGCCTCGGGATCAGAAAAAAAGGGAAAGGGCTAATAGGAACTTTCACATTTAACACCACCCCACACCGGGGCGCGCGGCGCGCAGGTCGCGCGCGGAATTTGACACACCAGTTACATAAACGACACCCCACGCACACGCACAACGCACACAAGGTACAGGACAGGGACAGGGGGGGACAACAACACCCACCCACCAAACAACAAAACAAAACACGCACACACACACCACCCACCCAACCCACAAACAATCCCCAATCCTCACCCCCCCCCCCCACCCCCCCCCCCACCCCCCCCCCCCCCCCCCCCCACCCCACACCCCCAACAAACCACACAACAAACAAACAGGATTGTTCTTTTTCTGATTAAGATGTCAAGCCTGCGGGAGATCGAGGAATAACACCCAAAAAATGATGGGGGGCATTGTAAGACAATCTGTTTTGTTGCTTTGTTATAAGTAGGAATACAGGGGGGGGGGACACACTTTTTTGAAATAGGGTTTTTTTTTTTCACGGCACACCCCAGAGACTAAACAACTGTCAAAACGGGGGCATTTCTAAATTGTGTCGTTTACACACCCACAGTTACCCACGGGGGGTCCCACATGTCCAAGATGGAAACATCAAAAAAGCAACGCGTTTGTAATCGTACACCACTTTTAAATGCATATTTAAAAGGTAGGGGGACCCAATGGAATGGGTGTATCTTTTAAAAATTATTACAACTACAAAACAAAAAAAAAGTGGTAGCAAAATGGGGAACACCCGGAATATGTTTTTTTTTCTCTCTCCAAATTATTCTACAAAATGGGGGCGAAATGTTAAGGTTTGGGACGTTGAAACACTTATCCCTTTTCATTCACACAGCACTACAAAAAAGGAAGGGATGCCACGGTGGACATTAATTTTTTTTTTTTTTTTCATTGCATACCATACATTGCCGAATACAATATTTAAGGTGGCACATTGTCAAAAAACCACAGCCCTTTTTCTAATAACGCCAAAAGAATAACACGTCGAAGCTGGGTATTAATCAAAAATGCCTTCTTTTGTGTTTATCCAAGAGTCTAAAAAGCTGGGCATCAAGCTTGGAACATTAGCTAACGCCTTTTTTATATTACTTAACAAAATGACCACGAAAATATGTAAACTGAATATTGGTAATTTTTAGTGTTATACTAGGAGGTAACGTTGTTACTAAGGGGACAAGGGGGGGGGGGGACAAACCATGGAATACCTGTACCTACTCCCCCCCACCATCTAATCTAGCCCATTTCTTTTTTTTTTTTAAAAATAAAAACCCGATAGGGGATAATCTTTCAATACGGACACCCACGAAAAAATATGTTTCTGCTTTGTGTTACGGTACTCACCAGGGGAATACAGAATAACACGGCAAAAGATGGAAATAATGTTCTTGGGATTAAAACAGAAAAATGGGCACACAAGGTAGACATTGAATAATGTTTTTGCTTAAATACTAACAAACATGTCATGTGGACCATATTTTCAAAACAGGGTACCCTACACCCAAAACACACACCAACACACACATCCACACCCTACACAAAAAACAAACACAAACACAAAACAACGCAGCCGGCACACACTACACCACGCCAAACATACCAACCCAAACACAAAAACCCACCAACAGAAACAACACATCACGCGCAACACACGCGCCGCACCCCAAAACCACACACACCAAAACACCAAACACACCACACAAACAACACACACACAATGGCCCCGGCGGCATGCAACGCATTGGCATTTACAACTGGAAACCACCCCACCACCCAACCCAACAACACACCACCCCCCCCACCCCCCCCCCCCCCACCAAAAACACCACCAACACCAAACATGGGTGCCCATGCCCACGCCTCAACTCATGCACACACAACATTTTACTGATACTAATGGGAACAGTCCAGTGTTATTTAAGCCACCAATGGTCTGGACCAAGGCCCGCGCATTGTGGATGTGGGAAAAGCAAAGGAGGGGGGACAGCTGCAGGCACAAACACAGAACAGCCAAGGACCCCAAGGAGGGGGACCCGCCAACACCCAGCTGGCAAGAGGCAGGGCCTCTGCCACATTACCCCAGGTCCATCTTTGCGCCAGGCTTATTTTGTGTGCCACGGCCAAGCGGTTCCGAAATTCAGCCACAACCAAGCGTTAATCCAACCAAATCATCTCCACGTTGGGGACCCTCCCACCCGCTGAAACCTACATCCAGGTGACGTGGCTCTGGGAAAGTTCCCCTTCAGGACTCGGGGACGGACTGAACAAAATACACAAATGACTGGCTTCGATGAGAAAGCGTCGAGTACATCGAATTTCAAGCATGCATAATTAAAAGATATAGGAGAAGACGTGCTGATAGGTGTGTCTAGTGGGAGTTCGAAGTCCTCGGGGACTCACGCAACCATGTGTGTCGCACTTGTCTTGTTTGCCTTTTTTCTTGTACGGGAAAACGTGGTATTTTTTTGTTGAATCTTGGTTGTTTGTGTGGTGGGAGTCTTGTGTGGACAGTCGATCTAAATAAGGTTTGAGACGAGCTGTTCCGGGGTGAAAACCTTTTTTTTAAACAATGTTAGATTCGCCTGTGTGTGTGTGTGGTGTTGGAGAGGAGAGAGGAGAGAGGGAGATGAGAGGAGAGGAGAGGAGAAAGACGGAGAGGAGCTGGGAAGGGAGAGGAGGAGAGATGAGGAGGAGGGAGAGGGAAGAGAGAGAGGAGAGGAGGACGACCGGTGAGTGCGAAGGAGGGTGTCGTCGTGTGGACGTGAGGAGTGAGTTGATGAGAAGAGAGAGAGAGTGATGTTGAGTGTGTGTGTTGTGCTGTGTGCTGTGAGGTGAGAGAGAGGAGTGAGTGTGTGTGTGTGTGTGTGGGTGGCGTGGCGTGACGTGCGTGCATGTGTTGGTGCGTGTGTGCGTGGTGTGTTGGATTGTGTGTGTGTGTGTTTGCTGTGGTGGTGCGTACGAAGTGCGCGTGAGGAGTCGTTTGCGTTTACGTTGCCGCGTGTTGTGTGCGTGGTTTGTTGTGTGTGCGTTGCCTCTGTGTGTGTGTTGTGTGTGGTGTGTGTGTGTGTGTGTGTGTGTGGGTTGTATGCATTTCGTCACCACTAAGCTACCAGAGGAATCGGAACATTTCAAATATCTTGGCTGGATGCCTTTTGTGCAAGAAACATTAGAATGACGCTCTGCTGTGTTGTCTGCTTGACAAGGCTGGAGCATGGCTAAACTCTCAACTAAAGATGTTCAAACGAGGCTCTGCGCAGCTTGCTGCAACGCACAACTTGTCCCTAAAGCGTTTACTGTGAGGACGTTAAAACTGAACCTACCATCATAGGCGGAGTCTCGATATGCGCTCAACAGTAGATACTAAAGCGAGGCTCAGCCTGACTTTGTGCTGAACAAATGATGGTAAAACGAGATTCATCTTGACTGTGTGGCTGATAGAAATGTTCAAATATGGCTTCACCTAGACGCCATGCATTGTTACGGGGGAAGTTGCATGTTCCAGACAGAGGCAACCCAAAAATGTCTGGGACGGACATTCTCAAGGGCTGGGTTGACTTCAGCACCTCTAGTCTGTCGCCCATGACCGAGGGCAGGGGGAATGCAATAGCCCTCGCCCATGACCGAGGGCAGCGGGAATGCAATAGCCCAAATGCAGTTGATGACCCGCAAAATGAAATCAACATGAGGAGTGGAAGTGATGGTAGAGGCGGGAATAGCAGTCGGACAGAAGTAAAAGGAAATAAGAGGAATAGCAGCAGATATAACTGCAGACATAGCAGCATCAGCAATAGCATCAAACGCAACAGCAGAAAATGAAACCAACACAGTTCATGGAAACAAATAAATTGTACACACACACACACACACACACACACACACACACACACCTGCTCCATTTTCTTTTTCAAATCAAACTCTTCCCATTTCAAAATCCACAAAAATGTCTATACACAGCCCCGAGGCTGCCCGGCTGTTGACAGCCGCCGCCAACTGGGTGGCACAAAACGACGTTAAGTGTTGACCAAAGGTGACATCGTATCCTTTCATGCTCGACCTCAGTGCAAGGAGGAGCGATGCTCACGTGCGGAACATGATCAGCACGTGCGGGAAAGAACCAGAAGTGGAATGCGACGGAAGCTGACAGGACAGATGGGAGAGATGAAGAGAAAGTACTAAGGATGTCCGCTTCCTGCTCACCCACGGCACTCCTTCCGCCCTTCAAGTTCTGTGTTCCTGAACAGAGGCTTTGAAGAGCACTGAGCGAGCTGATGGCGGTCATGCAGCTAGCCCTTTATTTGTATGTTTCTGTCCGGAAATCTGTCAACATGTAGCCAAATGCTTGCTTTGTATGGTTGTGATCTGGATTTTTCTTAGGCTTTTTTGTGTTCAATTTGAAGGTCTTTCCAACTGGTTCTAGGTTATTTTGTTTCCCTGTAGATGTTTTCTAACTGTTTTCCTGTTCCGTCCGGGTCTCATTTTCCTCGTTATGTTTCCGCTTTTTTAAGAGGGGAGGGGAGGGTGGTAGTGGTGGGGGATGTCGTTTCTGTCCGTGTCTGTCTCTGTCTCTCTCTCTCTGTCTCTGTCTCTCTGTCTCTGTCTCTGTCTAAGTCTCTCTCTCTCTCTCTCTCTCTCTCTCTCTCTCTCTCTCTCTCTCTCTCTCTCTCTTTCCCCGGCAAGACTGGCATAGTCACATGTACACCAGTGACCGATTTGCTGAATATAGGGCATTTAAGGCAACAATCTTGTGGAACCATATGTTGAAATTGTTATGAATAGATATGTTAAAAGTGCTCTTGCAAAACTTCGATTTGGTGTGTCAGATATAGCCAGCCACCGATTTAGATACAGTGGAAAAGCAGATGAAATTATGTGTCGCTTGTGTCATGTTCGTAAGGAAGATGCCATTCATATTATTCTTTGTTGCCCTGTTCTTCATGATTAAGGATGAGATATATTCAGCCCAAGTATTATAATGACCCATGCCAGTTCAGGTTTAATCTACTAATGGCATGTAGAAATGAGAGTGTATTATCTAATGTTGCACTATTCACACTTATAAAGCTTTAAAAACGTTTGTGTACTGCTTCAACATAAAAGTGCTATGGATGGACCACATACCACTTTTTTTTTTTTTCCTTTTGTTTTGTTTCGTTATGCTTTACTTTATTTTTGTTTAGTTCTTGACAAATGCTTTATGATCAGTGCCTAAATTGCGTAATGTTAGTATATACATGTGTGTACATGTGAGATCATATGAGTTGGTGAACGACCACCCCCTTCAGATAGGGGCCTAGGCCTAAAAAACTGAATAAACATTCGCATTCGCATTCTCTCTTTCCCCCGACCAGGAGAATCTTAATCAATGAGGCATTAGATCGTTGTTATGCAAATTCAATGGTCGAACACCCGGCCAAACTAAACCCATGATCGTAACTGAATTCAAAGGTCAGTTGGTAAATATGATATCATCGAGTGCTTGATCAACACAACATCTCTGTAAATGAAGCTCTTTGCGTTTGACATGACGCAATGCAGAAGAAAAAAAGAAATCTTTGTCAAATCTGATGACCTCTTGATCCGGTTCTCAGCAACGAAGGCAGTAGGTATGAAACGGCATAGAGATACACTTACATGCACAGGTGCCCCCTACCCACTCCCCTCCCCCTCCATCTGCCCGCCCCTCCTACCCACGCCCTCTCAGTTCCTTCTCATCCTCTCCCATATCGGCCTTCCCCTCCTCATCTTCAAAACAAATGCATACATTTAAACACCTTACACACACACACACACACACACACACACACACACACACACACACATATGCACGCGCGCGCGCGCGCTCACACACACACACACACACACACACACACACACACACACACACACACACACACACACATGCACGCACGCACGCACACAACCACACGCGCGCGCGCGTACGCCGTCCAATAATTGAGGAAATCGTTATGCAAATGCAAACACACCAAGGTTATTTCTGCACTCATACACACATATATACATCCATGCACCCACCAAACATTCCACTCTCTCTGTAAATAGTGTCACGCATTCGCTTCTCTTCTGGCAGGACTGAGAGCAAGAAATAAAAGTTTCTGCTCTACTTATAATATACACATGAAATAAAACATTCAAAATACACAAAAATCATAGCATTAAGACACTAAAATTAATTTCAGTGCTTCCTCATCACGGGTTACATGCTGTGACAGACCTCTTACCTGGCCAGATTTTGACACGCACACACACTTGCACCCCCACCCCACAGTGGTCTGTCTCTATTACACAAACAACATACAACAGATCTTTAAAAAGATTCGTTAAGTACTGTATTCGCCAAACTTGAACAAACGAATCACAAGACAAAACACGATGCGTTTCGATCTTTTAGGTCTTCTTAGGGCAAGGTAAACAACACTCAGGGCAACAAAAATGAAGAGCGAGCAATCAGTTATCTCAACGCCCATTCATTGTCCATTTTTGCGCCGAATCTGATGAGGTAAGTGATTGCTCTTTCTTCATTTTCGTTGTCCTGAGTGTTGTTTGTCTTGCTTGGAGAAGACCTAAGGAGGTCGAAACGCGTCTTGTTTTGTTTTGTGATCCGTTTGTTCATGATTGGCGAAGACAGTACTTTAAAATGTTTTTTAAAGATTCTTTAGGTTTCCTCCTGCAGTCGCCTCATTTGCAAGACACAAGAGAATGCGTCAGCACACCAGGTGATGGTGACGCCTGGGTTGTCTGGTACCA
This sequence comes from Conus betulinus, assembly GCA_016801955.1. Lineage (NCBI taxonomy): Eukaryota > Metazoa > Mollusca > Gastropoda > Neogastropoda > Conidae > Conus > Conus betulinus. The sequence goes on along the minus strand of JADBJO010016313.1, from coordinate 2,047 downwards.
GGTCCAGGACTGAGCCTCCGTGATCGTCTTCTGTGGAGTCTTCTTCGAAGCTAGAAGTCTTCGTCTTGTCTCCTTCGCCAACCTCGGTGTTTTGGACTTTGTTTTCTTCTTCTTCTTCTTCTTTCTTCTTCTTCTTCTTCTTCTTCTTCTCTTCTCTCTCTCTCTCTCTCTCTCTCTCTCTCTCTCTCTCTCTCTCTCTCTCTCTCTCTCTCTCTCTCTCCACGCGTTCTCTGTGCGTCAAAGACACTCTGTATCAGTCCTAGACCACGTTCTCTTGAACTTCTTTTCTGTCCTGCTTTCTCTTTTCTCTGTCCTCGTGTCGTGTTGTTTCTTCGTTCACAACGTTCAGTTTGCGTATGGATTTAAACAAAGAATCTCCCTTAGGGCCATGTCCAGATCCATGTTCACATCCACAGTGAATCTAACTATGTTATTCTACGTACCAGCATTCACACACATTTTCTACATATTAAAACTAACAATAAGATTTGCTGTTCCGCCAAACGAAAGAGACAAACAAATTACAAAACAAAACACGAGGCGTTTCGGCCTTTATGGTCTTTTTCAGGAAAAGAGAAACAACATTCAAGACAATGAAAGGGAAGAACGAAGAATCACTCGTCTCCTCAAATTGGACGCAAGATAGCTGTGGAATGTACATGACAGCCTAACAAGCAACTCCTGGCCACACGGACATCGAAACTTTCCAGCATCTTCTGAGGTCTCTTTCACACAGTACGTATCCTCCAGAAAGCGACAGCCACTTCATCCACACGCTTTCAAACCAGCCTGACAACACCATTAGCATAGTGCCATAGGCCAGTACCAACTAAACAAAGAAAAAGACTCCTAGTTATCGAGTGAATTGTCCATGGATTCGGGTCTGTTCAAATTTACTGCACAACGTTAAACTGACTTAGCTCCGACGACCACGCTTGACGCTCCGACAGCTGAGTAGACGGTTTGTCCCTACGTGACTATTAAGGAGAGAAATTATCATTATTTCGCCGGATAAAAGGGCTAAACAAATTGCAAGTTTGGTCTGGTAATTTGCTCGTCGCTTTTGTCCGGCGGAATCATCATAATTTCTCATCTTAATTTGTTTTCCATTTTTTGACTGCAGTTACCTCACTTTGAAACCGACGATAAAGGTTTTTGAACTAGGAATGCCATCGGCCTTCGCTGATTACTGACACCTGTCCACGATCGCCCGATAGCTTCGATCTTGTTCAGGCAGCCTGGTGGTCTGCGTAAGCTGAGGAACCTAGTATTGATCGCCTAACTTTCCTCTTATCTCTAAGCCGTTGCCGTTTAAAGGGCTTAAGGCCTTCCGTGAAAAGCCTTAGATCCCTTGACACGTGTTTCTATCTCTCTCTCTGAAAAAGTGTGTGTGTGTGTGTGTGTGTGTGTGTGTGTGTGTGTGTGTGTGTGTGTGTGTGTGTGTGTGTGTGTGTGTGTGTGTGTGTGTATGTGTGTGTGTGTGTGTGTGTACGCGCGCGCGCGCGCGCGCGCGCGTGTGTGTGTGTGTGTGTGTGTGTGAGTGCGCGCACGCGCATGCATGCGTGCCTTGTGTATGTGCTGGCATACAGATGTACGTGTGCGCGTGAGCTCCAACGTGCGCATAAATGTCTCTATGCACGCACGCGGCCTTCTTAAATTTCATCTCTTTACTTTTCATGCGCTAAGGTGACCATACGATGTCCCAGCTATACAATGTCCCGCTGAGATCGAGCTCGGTGGGCTGTCCTAGTTAGAAGACAAACAAAAAGGAGGGGAAAGAGAGGGGAATTCCCTGGGGCCCCCTGCTTTGTTCTGGTCTGTCCTTGACAGAAGATTAAAAACAGATAGACAGACAGACAGATAGATAGATAGATAGAGACAGAGAGACAGACAGGTAGATAGATAGATAGATAGATAGATAGATAGATAGATAGATAGATAGATGGGCAGACAGACTGACAAATAGAGAGATAGATAGGACAGACAGACAAACTGACAGGTAGACAGACGGATGGATAGATAGGCAGACAGACAGACAGAGAGAGAT
>JADBJO010016312.1:35000-40861 GCA_016801955.1 Conus betulinus | reverse complement strand
TTTGTAAGCATAATTGCTCCGGAATTAAAAAAATAAAATTAAAAAAAAATAAAAAAAAATGAAATAAATCAAAAAAAAATGTGCAGGTACCTAGGCAAACATTTTTTTTACAACACCCTCTTTAGGGAAAGCCATAAAAGTGAGATGAGTTAAACACTGATGGTTGTTCACATATCTAGGTGGAGGAAACTCATCATTAACACCACTCAAGGCAGTACTCTGCGATTCGAATGAACTTTATCTCCACATGCATTTTGAAAAACAGGGGAGATAAGCATTCATATCTGCAGTGGCAGTGAATTCTGCCTAACTAACAGTATGTGCTTGAGAGGGTGAATGGGGAATAATAAGTGCTTCTCAAAACGAGCCTTCAGACCAGGAGTTATATGTTAATGAGTGTCTACATCAATGCAGATCCCCCCCCCCCAATATATATACATACATACAATATATATATATATATATATATATTATATATTATATATATATATATATATATATATATATATATATATATATATATATATATATATATATATATATATATATATGTGTGTGTGTGTGTGTGTGTGTGTGTGTGTGTGTGTGTGTGTGTGTGTGTGTGTGTGTGTTCGGTTTTCTTTATTTTCTTTTTTTTTTTTTTAATGAACTCATCTCTTTCATCACTATGTGCACAACCAGCATTGCTCTCAGAAAATGTGAAGTGTACCTCCACAGGTAAATGAACTGATTCTAGTTTCTCTCAAACTACTGATTTGCAAAAAGAAACAACGAATGGAAAACGATCCTCAGACCGTGCAAAGTAATAAGTGGCACTATTTCCCTGAGTGGTCAGCTCTGCTGTTCAATAGCCCAAGCATTGTGAGTGGCTAAGCATTGTACAGAACAACCTTTAATTCGATCTCCTAAGAGATGCAATCTCCCACTGAATGACCTAATAATATATTCTGAAACAATTAAGTAGTGGGGTAAAAACAAGTGCAGGCATACAATTCTTCAGTCGATATAGTAATGACTTGGCCAAGATTTGAACTTTAAAAAAGAAATGAGGAAAATGGGGGGAATATATTATGAATGTGAGAAGCCCTTCGCTAGCTGCCTGAGGGGACCATTGTAATCCCTCCTGGAGGCACATTTATTTGTATTGCCTGCTGTTAGGCCTTTCGTCCACTACATCGGACTTACCAGGGAGACACGGCTGATTGTGTCTATGCTCTTGGAGTCAAATACAGACACACCACAGTAAATGATTTGTGTGGTTTTCTTTCCACCAGGGGTTCAAGAAAGAATCCAACAGCACTCTGAAAGTAGCCAGCAAAGGGTAGTAAAATGGAAGAAAACAAAAGTGTGGAGAGGACAAAAGTTGCTGAAAAAACTAAAAGCATTATTCAAACAGTAAAAAAATGTAGGGGACAATCTTTGAGCCTATGCTTGAGGATCCATTCAAGGATGCAGTAAGATCAAAAGATATGAAACAGTCTGAATGGTCAGTTCCGCTGTTCAATAATCCAAGCATTGTGAGTGGCTAAGAATTGTACAGAACAACCTTTACTTGGATCTCCTAAGAGATGCAATCTCCCACTGATTGACCAAACAATGTAATGCTGAACGATTAAGTAGTGGGGGAAAACAAGTGCAGGCTGACAATTCTTCAGTCATTATAGTAATGACTTGGCGAAGCTTTGAACTTTAAATTTTAAATCCTAGCTATGCATACATATTCAATTATAAACAAAGCTTGCTCTTATGTCTTAGATTGAAGAAATACGGGAAGATAAACATCCATATCTGCAGTGATATATACGTCTGCCTAACTAACAGTATGTGCTTGAGTGGGTGAATCAGGACAAATAAATGCTTCTCAAAATGAGCCTTCAGGAAGCTTATAGTCTCCAAAGGTGACACAATTTCCAAAGGGGAGAGAACTCACTAACATATCATATCTCCTGGTCAGATACCAGTATTTCGAAACCTGATTGTTTTTTTCCTCAGTTACTTATCCTAGAATTCATTTTTATTGTAATTTAGTCCCTTGAGGATCCATTCCAAGAACTGGCCCTCAGCACTTGTGTTTTAAGAGGTTATCTTTTTTATATTTTCTAGTTTTCACACATGAAAATGTAGCTTGTCTTGCTGTTTCATGATTCTCTTTGCTTCTTAGGTGCCCCCTTTTTTTAAAACATAAAACTCAACAAACATACTATCGTATTGCACACCAGCCTTTTTCTGGTATAGCATTCTTCTTAAAACCGAAAAGGCAAAGGAGTCAAATAAGCACTTTCTGTGGACACTGAGGAGAAACAATCAGATTTCGAAAATATCAGTATATACCAGTATCTGACTAGGAGTTATGATATGTTAGGGACTCTCTCTCCTTTTGGAGATTGGCTTCTTTCCTTGGAGACTTAGCTTGCTGAGGGCTCATTTTGTGAAGCATTCATTTATAAGAGCAAGCTTTATTTATAACTGAATATTTCTCGCAGTCATTGTAACACCAAGCTGCTCTGTAAGTTGTTGGAATCGTGCTTGGTTACTTATCCTTAGAATATACATATATATATAATATATATATATATATATATATATATATATATATATATATATATATATATATATATATATATATATATAAACCAACTTACAACAGTCCTTTAGCACAAAGACGAAATGTTCGGTTTCTGACTTCCTTAGCGATGTGATTAGTGTAACTACATCAAGTATTACGTCAAGAACGTGCACCGTGACGCAAACATGTGATGATGTCATACTAGACGTAATTTACAGTCCTAGTTCTTTTCTGCCTTGTGTGTGTGTGTGTGTGTGTGTGTGTGTGTGTGTTTCCTATTTTACTATACATATGGACATGCACACGTATATCTACGCATACGCATACACACATGCGCGCACACGAACATACACTTGTACCCACACACACCGAGTCTGGAGGAACTGCCTGCTTATAAAGGCATGGTCAGTGAGAACATGAGAAAGGTCCTTAGTGTTGTGACAAAGTAGCCAGTCGGGAAGCTAATCCCGGTTGTTTGAGACCGTAATAAGGGCTCAAGGTCTGGAGCTTTGCCATCCAAAAGGCTTCTTGTTTCCTGACGTCTGCCAGTGTCCTCAGAGTATTCTTTTTCTATGGGCATGCATCTTAGGTCTTTCTGGAGAGTGGTTGGGGAGGTTGAAGCGTTTTTTTGACGTGTATTCCTCGGTCTTGTGTTGATATCTGAGCGATGGAGATGGAAGCGAACATGTCTGTCATGTGTGCGGGGACGCGTTGTGCTGCCGGTACGGACGCCCCTGACGAGACAGGACCAGCGCATCCGACTTCGGCTCTTGCCATTTATTCCACGGCTGGGGCAAGACTTGGAGCAGTGTAAGGGCGTGTCCACGCGCCGGTGGGCCTGCACACAGTTCCTTCCTTTTGTCGGTGGGGGCCTTACTCCTCCATCTGGACTGGTCTAGTCTGCGGCTTTCCTTGATTGGAGAGGCCGAGATCTAGTTTTAGTGTGCGGCCAGTCGCCCGCTCCCGTGCCGCGTTAGCCACAATAGAGGTTGCGTCCAACCTGCACCATGTCCCCCTGAGGAATCATCCACATCAACGTGGCGGGAAGGTGCGACTACGGTTTTCACCCATTTTTTAATAGAAGAAAGGGGTCTTCGCAGATCAGGACTTGCTGTCTGCAGTGTGCCTCTGCGGTACAGCCCCAATGACAAAGGAATACTTTCTACAGGACTGTCCAACACACCATAACCTGAGAGCAGAGACCTGGCCTGCTGACCAACCGATGAGGGGAGGAAGTCTACGGATCTCTCTGGAGGGCCCTCCGCCGGACGGCAGCCTTCGTCAGTGCATCGGGGGTTCCTGCCTGAGCGAACGACGACGACGACGACGATGACGACGACTTTGACGACGACGACGACGACGACGAAGAAGAAGAGAAGAAGAAGAAGAAGAAGAAGAAGCGAACTCTGAGTTTTTGGGTTTGGCCTACATATTGAGTGCACTTGCATTTGTTGCCGAAGACAATGCAGATGATGTTGCGGCTAGTCCATGAAATTCTGTGTCTGATGTGAAACGATTTCTCCGGTTTGGTGGCTGTGAAATGGGGTGTGTTCTACACAGGTGATGGCATGCACTATGGGAAACAGTGTGAGTCACTGTGACGTCATGCACTACGTAGAAGTGTGTGAGTCACTGTGATGTCATGCACTATGTAGAAAGTGTGAGTCACTGTGATGTCATCCATATGGGAAAAGTGTGTGAGTCACTGTGATGTCATGCACTATGAGGAAAGCTGTGAGTCACTATGGTGGTCACGCACTATGGGAAAAGTGTGAGTCACTATGATGTCATGCACTATGGGAAAAGTGTGAGTCACTCTGAAGTCATGCACTACGGGAAAAGTGTGAGTCACTGTGATGTCATACACTGTATGGAAAGTGTGAGTCACTGTGATGTCATGCACTACGGGAAACGTGTGAGTCACTGTGATGTCATGCACAATGGGAAAAGTGTGTGTCACCATGATGCCATGCACTATGGGAAAGTGTGAGTGGCTGTGTTGTCATGCACTATGTGGAATGCGAGTCACTGTGACGCCATGCACTTTGAGAAAGATGCGAGTCACTATGACGCCATGCACTATGGGGAAAGTGTGAGTCACTGTGATGCATGCACTTTGGGGAAACTGTAAGTCACTATGATGTCATACACTATGGGGGAAAGTGTGAGTCACTATGGTGGCATGCACTATGGGGACAGAGTGAGTCACTGCGATGTCATGCACTTTGGGAAAAGTGTGAGTCACTGTGATGTCAAACCAATTTCAGAAAGCTGCGAGTCATTATGATGTCATGCATTTTCAGAAAGCTATGAATCACTGTGATGGTATGCACTATGGGGAAAGTTCGAGTCACTGTGATGTCACACACTTTGGGGGAAAGTGCGAGTCACTGTGATGTCCTACACTACGGGAAAAAGTGTGAGTCACTGTGATGTCATACACTTTCATAAGCTGTGAGTCACTGTGATGCCATGCACTTTCAGAAAGCTGTAATCACTGTGATGACATGCATTTTCAGAAAGCTGTGAATCACTGTGATGACATGCACTATAGGGGAAGTGCGAGTCACTGTGAAGTCATGCACTCTGGGGAAAGTGTGAGTCTCTGTGATGTCATGCACTCTGGGAAAGTGTGAGTCTCTGTGATGTCGTGCATTATGGGAAAAGTGTGAGTCGCTGCGATGTCATGCGCTATTGGCATATAATGTGTCGCTGTGATGTCATGCACTATGGGAAAAGTGTGAGTCGCTGTGATGTCCCATGCACTATGGGCATATAGTGTGTCGCTGTGAGTCATGTGCCGTCGGAAAACTGTATGTCGCTATGATGCCATGCGCAATGGGGAAAGTGTGAGTCTCTCTGGTAGTATGCACCATTGCAAAACCACGGGCCACTGTAATGTCCTGCATTATGGGAAACTGTGAGTCAGTATGATTCCACGCTCTGTAGCGGAGAGAGAGAGAGAGAGAGAGAGAGAGAGAGAGAGAGAGAGAGAGAGAGAGAGAGAGAGAGAGATCTATAGGGAGAGAGAGAGATAGAGAGAGAGAGATAGAGAGAGAGAGAGAGAGAGAGAGAGAGAGAGAGGGAGAGAGAGAGACGGACGGACGGACGGACAGACAGACAGACAGACAGACAGACAGACAGACAGACAGATAGACAGACAGACAGACAGACAGACAGATAGATAGACAGATGGATTACAATCTGACGAGGTGTTAATCAATTATCAGGCAGCATCATTGGTGAGCATCTGGAGATGTTGCTGATCCACGCTGAACGCATGTATCCGATTAAA
>JADBJO010016312.1:0-30000 GCA_016801955.1 Conus betulinus | reverse complement strand
TGTCTAATGTAAATCAAGAAATTGACGGGGCTGACATATAAAGCAGGATGAACACAGGCTTACGTGTGGCATTATACCAATGGACACTCCTTTCCCTGCCTCATGGACGCCACATGTTCAGTTGTGTGCCTTTCCAGTGCCGACCCTTTCAGTCCATTCATACATACCGATGCTATGTTCAGTTTGTGTACATCCTACTGTTGGCAGCTCAAAAACATTTTATCAGCATCAGACCAGCATCACGCCACCTACCCGAGCACGCACTACACTGCGGCTGGCGGATGGTTAGTGATCCCAGCTCTGGGCTATTATATGCATAAACACCATCAACGACGCCTCGAACAGATGACTTATAGTCGTCAGGCATATCGAGGGTTAACTGCCAGAATCCAGCATCTCTCTTATAATATAAAGAGATACTGGGTTCTGGCAGTCAACCCTCGATGTTTGCTGCAAGCTATCAAACTCAGGACACCATCTGCAAGGCTCTTCATACAGACATTGTTGTTCGGTGATGTCTGATCTGGTTTGTTAGGTGCGACAGCCACCGTTTACTGTGAACCAGGAGTGCGACTGCATTTGGTGGTATGAGACTACAAAAAAAGCTTCCTCCAGTAGAAGCAGGACATTATTACATTTCGCAACGACTGTGTTCTTCAAACTGTCCACACTTAAGTCAAATTTGCCACAGAAATGAACGTGGAAGGGGATTGAAATCCTGAGATCTCTTTGTAAGCCAGATATGCAGAATCATTGACTCTTCCCACTTGTATGAATCGGTGGCGTCAGCAGAAGGCCGGCCTGAACTCTCCATCATCATTTTGACAGAACACCATCACTGCAGACATTTGACATACCTTGCATTTTTTTTTCATAAAGGGCGCGGAAGATGGAATGAGATTGGTAGTGTGTGTGTGTGTGTGTGTGTGGGGGGGGGGGGGGGGGGGGGGAGGGTAGTAGGGGGGGGGGGGGGGCATAGCACTCATCTTTTCAATCTTGTAAACGCCGGGACATGAGGTGCTTGCCGAGGACACTAATCTTGCAGATTTGGTTTTTACATTTATAAAACCGAAGGGTAGATGGTGGATGCGGCGAGTCGGAGCAATCTAATGTATCCTGAGCCCAGCTATTCACCGAGACATCTTACCAAAAAGCCAATCATGGAGACGCAATGTCACATCCATTGGATAAATCTGTCTTTCCTCTGCCTCATCTTTCCTCATTCTTCTTTCTTTCTTTCTTTTCTTTTCTTTCTTTCTTTTCTTTTTTCTTTCTTTCTTTCTTTTTCTTTCTTTCTTTCTTTCTTTCTTCTTTCTTTTCTTTTTTCTTTTTCTTTCTTTCTTTCTTTTTCTTTCTTTCCTTTCTTTCTTTCTTTCTTTCATGTAGTTCTTTCTGTCTGTCACTCTTTCTTTCTTCCTTTCTTTCCTCCCTTCATTCTTTTATTCATTCTTCCCTTTTTGTTTACTAGTTTGCTTGGTTGGTTATCTGGTTGCCCGGTTGGCAGGCTGGTTTGGTTTGATACGATTTGGTTTGATTTCGTTTTGGTTTAGTTTGATTTCGTTTTGGTTTTGGTTCGGTTTGGATTGGTTCGGTTGGTTTGGATTGGTTTGGTTTGGTTTGGTTTGGTTTGTTTGAGTTTAGTTTGTTTAGTTTGGTTTGATTTCGTGTTGGATTGGTTTGGTTCGGTTTGATTTTATGTTCTGTTTGTGTGTTTCCCTGGGTTATTTCCTATACCTTTGATTGTAGATACCGGTGGTAAGGAGCGGGGGTGGACGAGGGAATATATAGACGATAGTTCTGCATCCTTCCCAAAAACATTGTCAAGAGAGGAGTTGAGGGGGATGTAGGGGGGAGGGGGGCTCCCCCATCCTTCTCCCCCCCCTCCCCGCCCACCGCCCCCCCCCCCCTAAGTTTTTGTGACACCACCCTGCTAATGCTGGTTTGTATCCCTTATGTTAGTAGTGATCCATGAAATTCAGATGCATGTCACTAATGCAGTGCAGCTTCTTCACAATCGAAAATGACTTGATAGGACTGTACTCGACACTTCTGACATAATGTATACCGAGATTGAAAGAAAAAAAGTTTCTGAAGAGTTTGGAGCAACATGCACAGAAAACGAAACGCTTCCCTATCAGTAGGGATGAAGTTCTGTTTGGAATTTTAATACGAGCCAGAATCTGTTGCGGGGATTTCTTTTGGTTCAACTGAACTTGCATTTTGTACAGAACCCTGTATCCGTGAAAAGCCTTCAACGTTATCCCTCTATTTTTGCCAGAGACTGCTGGCTCTTTTCATCATTAGCTAATGGTCTTCACTGGCTAGGACCTCAAAAGGATTATGGACTGGCAAGTTAGGCATCAAGACTGTCGATGGACATGAAGGACTGGAGTTGGAATCATTGCAACATGATTTCGATTTAACACATTTTTTTTGAGACTTCATTTTGGAAGCACCATCCATATCAATGTTAGTAAAACCAGGAGAAAGGGCTGTACCACTGAGTGTGTTGGGGAGAGGAAACAGGAGATAAGTCAGTGTCTACAGGAAAAGACACTGTGTTCTGTGTTGTACCTGTACACTGGAGTTGGGGACATTTCACAATCTCGGAATCACGGCGTGTGGACATATTTTCTGACAGCACAGTGTTTCGCTGGAGAGTCAACATCAGAGGGGTCATACTGGGTAGAAACACTTATCCTTGCGATGCCACTTGGATAGTTAACACCCATTAACATCACATTGGATGCAAACACTCATGGACTTAGGGTTCTTAGCTAATCGCTTAATATCAGAATAAAGAGTGCCAACTTGAGTTTTTAACGAATGATTTTCATTTGATAAACTTTGAACGGTCGTGTCTAGTTTTGAAATGGAAGCTTCAAGAGCATGAATGTGTGAATCCAATGACTTTGTTTTGTTATCAGAATGGAGCTTAAGTTCATTTTTGATAGCAATTTTGGAATCTTCAAGCTTTGATACAAACTGGTCCATAAGTTCTTTCTGTTGGACAAGTAAATCATCAAGAGTGGTTTCAATGCTAGTCAGTTTGTCATGCACAGAACTGTCTGCGGGCTTAATGAAGCAGAGTTCTCGTCTACGGATTCTTTTCGAGAGTTTTTGTTTTCTTGTCTTTGGAGTAGACTGACTGCTTTGTGTGTGTGTGTGTGTGTGTGTGTGTGTGTGTGTGTTGTGTGTGTGTGTGTGTGTGTGTGTGTGTTTGAGTGTGCTATTGCACATGTTTGCCTGTCATTTCCATGTACTGCTGACTAAGTGAGAATTTCATCTGAAGAAGGAGAATCAGACAAAAGGTCACTCACACAATCGTCAGATGCATTTAACTTTTCTGGGGAGGAGGGAGTAGAAGGGGGGAGAGGGACTCTGACTGCGTCATCAATGCACAAGGGTGATGCAAAATGAATATCATGGCCATCTGCCAAGAAAGTCAATGGAACTGATGTGAGGACTTTCCTTAACGTACTTGCGTCTTTCGTCCACACAATGGGTCGCGATATCGTTTTTTTCAAAGCTTCACATTCTTCCCTGTCCCATTTGATACAGTCGGCTCCTTGACACAGCAAAGTTCCGTTTTTTTCTGCCTGGTGAAATAGAGAGTCACGGTAATGCGTTTTGCTGTTCTGGTAATACAGACGTCAAACAGACTTTTGCCAGACATGGTGGTGTGGTATCGCTTATCCAGCGTGGCAGACTGACAAGATTTCCATCACTGTCATAGTCACTGAATTCTGTTACAATGGAGTCATTAATAAATGGCTGAATAGCGATAAAACAGGGCGTTTCTCCACACTAGAAAGTTCATGCTGAAAACAGGAAAACTTTTGTTTTCTGAATGCAGTCAAGTGTGGGCTGTAGTTTATTACACCTGAGCAGCGGTGAGTCAGTCATGATAATTTAATTAGATATAACCATGACAACATAGTCCAGTCCCACTCGGACACGGGCACACGGGGCGTAAGACTCGACACTTCATGACCTAATTACGACGGCTGTCACTGGCGATCAACATTACACGCACACAATTGTCTCCACAGCACGTGCAATTCAAAAGACCTTCACGCCGAGTGTAGGACTTGTAAACACGTTTCACTATTTTTTTTTCAACTTGTTCTTTACGCTAAGTGAATTATTAAATCGCTAATTAAGAAACAATCCTCGTTAATCACACTGCTAACAGACTTCAGCTAACTGTCAATAATGATAAATCTAAAATAGTAATATTCAGAAATGGGGGTTACATTGCAGCTCGAGAAAAATGGTTTTATAATGGTGCTCAGTTAGATGTTGTGAATGAATACAAATACCTTGGAGTTATTTTATCTACAGGATTAACTTTTTCATACTCCTTGGAGGAAATGGCTCTGAAAGCTAAGAGATGTGTTTTAGTATCTTAAAATTTCTATGGTCACTTGGGGAAAATAATCCAAAACTTTTCTTCAAAATTTTTGATTGCCAGATTCAACCTATTTTAACGTACGGGGCCGAAGTTTGGGGTCTGACAGCTGACCATACTGTTATTGAACGAGTCCATCTCTTAGCCATTAAACGTCTATTAAATGTTAGTGTACAGACTCCAATGCTCTTGTTTATTGCGAAACTGGCAGATATCCACTGTACATTCAGACATTTACTAAATGTGTGAAATACTGGTTAAAACTTACTCGAATGGAAGAAAGTCGGATCCCCCGAAAAGCTTATAAAATGCTATATGTCTTTTTTTGTAATAATAAAAAGAATTGGGTAAGTAGCTTATGCTATACTTTGTACAGATACGGCTTTGGTTATGTGTGGGAAAACCAGGGCGTCGAAGATATTAAATCCTTTGTGTCAGTCTTTAAACAGAGACTATTTGATTGTCACCTACAAGATCTAGATTCTTCAATCATGTCAAAAGAAAGATTCAAGCTGTATTCTTCTTTTAGACAGTTATGTGATGTTCCAAAATATATTTATATGTTATCAAAAATCCTATTCTCAGAAAGCACTTGACGAGATTCAGACTAGGTGTTTCACAGCTGAAACCTCACCGCTTCAGATATTCCCAAAGATCAGAAAATAATAACTGTCCTTTTTGCCCAAATACAGAAGAATCAGAATTACACTTTCTATTGGTCTGCTCTCAATATAAGATATACGTGAAATGTACATCCCTCTCCTAAATATCATTACCACCCAAATGCGTTTAAATAACCCTGTTGCTCTCTGACACGAGAATGTGTAAACCCCTCGCCTTGTATTTATCAAAGGCATTTACCTTCAGAAATCAATACCTATAGGATGTCTGAGATGTTTGTCTATGTGTTATGTTTGACATTTTGATTATTATGAACGCATGAGTTATATTCCCTCCCCCTAGCCACCCCCCCCCCCGCCACCTGTGTCTCCTATATCCTCCTCCCTCCCACACACCCAATGCGTCCCTACAACCCTTCTATGACTGTTCTTGACAGATGTCTAATTCACACTTGAATGTTTTTTTTTTTTTTTTTTTTTTTTTTTTTTTTTGTATGTTCCGACTTTCTCTCTCGCTGATTGTGCTGATTATCCTTGTTGTTCTTATGACATGCAGCATTTTCATGTGACTTCCTTTTTGTGAACCCCTCCCCCTGACATGGGCAGAATCTCTTCTCTCTGTCTCCGTCTGGCGCTCTCTGTCCCTCCTCCTCTCTCTCTCTCTCAATCTCCTCTCTCTCTCTCCTCTCTCTCTTCTCTCTCTCTCTCTCTCTCGAGGAAGAGAGGTCAAGTGAATCAGCAAAGACGTGTTGTGGTTGTTCTCGTTTTGTGCACTTTTTTTTGTTGTTGTTGTTGTTGTTGTTGTTGTTGTTGTTGTAACAGGACGTTTTTTTTTTTTTCATTTCTGCAGTGATATTTCCTTCTGTGTGGTGATTACTGTGGTGTAATTGTTATGCTTCTAAAGACAAGGTAGGTCCTTAATTAACACTATTTTGTTTACATTGAATAATGAAGGACACCTGTCTTCAATACTGTTCACAATGACTGCAGCGAGGCCTGAAGTGAACTTCATTTTGCACGTGAGGCCTTGTCGTTTCGGTGATCTATGTGATCCGACACGGTCAGCTGTACTGCAAAATTGTGTCAAGTGCGTCAGGCTGCTCCGTGCTGTCCCGTGTTCGAGTTGCCGAAACCGTGAACAGTCTTTTATCAATCATGTGTTGTATAAACGTGTTTTTCTTGATTACATTTTAAATGGATACCCCCTCTGTGGTACACGACAACAAATTAAAACCCACCTTAGACATTCTACAAAAGAGGTTTTCCTGTCCTGAAAATGAACTTCTTGCCTGGGGAAATTCATTGTTCTACCGTTACTCATGTATCACTAACGAATCAATTGTTATCGAAAAGAACGATAATGACTTTCATGAAAATCCGCTTTTTTTTACCCTGTGGATCAGTGAACCCGTACCCTCCTGTCTCTCTAAGTCAATCGTTCGTGTGTTTAGTGGCACATCGAAACGTATTACACTGACTTTTTTTTTTATTTCGCACGGCAAGGAACAGGGACTTTACTGTGCCAGGGTGCGACTGTGAAAAATGGGACAACGATGAATGTGAAATCCTGAAAGAGACAATTCTCAATTACTGTAAAAGTGATGACATACATGTACTAAAAACAGCATTGACCTCTCTTCCTTTAACTTTTTGACAGGGAATGACAACATTCTTTCTTCTTTTTTTTTTTTTTTCCACCCCCGTGTGTGACCAGAACGTAGTGTCTTCATCCTGTCCCACTTATTTCCAACCAACTCTAAATAATGATGTGAGCGACGACAGTGTTGTGCACGATCTTATTGGTGAATCTCTGAAGCATCTCCGTTAGCTGTGGTTGGATAATCTGACTAAAGTTTCCTTCGAACTCAACGAGATGACGATGGCTTTGAAAAACAAACTCTAGTGAATGAAAATGGAAACCCTGTTTCCGAGGACAATGTGTACAAAACCCCGCCACAGACAGGCCTTAAATCAACACCCAAATTATATCGAACTAAACGTTATCGTAGACGAACATTATGTCCTACTAAACACTTGCAAAATGCGTCGTCTCAAAAACTTACAAACATTGAAAACGATCTAGAGATCGTGTTAAATAATCAGACTGATCGTGATGCCCACTTGGTATCTAAACTCGAAGGCTCAAAATTTTCTTTGAAAAAGGATTTAAAACTCCATATTGATAACAAAGGTTGAATCTTTACTCTCCAATATTGACGAATTGAAAACTATTATTTCCAAACTCGATGCCACAGTTGCAGATTTGATCAAAGCAAACCCATTCCTTGAAAACGCATCTTGGCACACTTCAGTCAGAAGTACGACTTTCAGAAAAAGCCAATGTATTCAGTAAGTACATCTACCCAGACTATTGACGAAAATCAAAATGACGAGTTTCGTGGTGGCCCAGTTTCCTGTCCGCCTTCCTCACGTGCAGAAGTGAATGGTAGCGTGTCCAACAGTCCAACAACTCCAAGCGAGACCATTGGTGAGCTTCGTCAGGACAGTACGTCCCAGCCTGTGCCGGTAGTTCTACATGGTTTTGACAGCAAGGATGTGCCTGCTCAAAATCGGTTTTACATACTGGCTAATCTCAGCCAAGGTCAATCAAATGAAAACTTCATAAACTCCCCCCCCCCTTCCCCCCCCCCCCCCCCCCCCCCCCCCCCCCCCCCCCCCCCCCCCGCCAAGCTAATTGTATGTTCATTACGGATAATTCACCCCAAATCCATGATTCTCATAAACCATTGCTTCATAAGGAAACCCCTGAACAAATTCTTGGTGAAATCAAAATACCAAATGAAACGTCTTCTCTTTTAGTTGGTGACTCTGTCATTAGGTATATTGATTCAAGGAGACTACAGACAAATAATGACCTTTTTTTTTCTTAAATTTGTGTTACAGGTCTAAAACATAGTGATATCATCCAGTGGCTGCGTGAATTAGACAAACAGGAGCAAATAAAAACTCTCATTGTGCATGTTGGTACAAATGGCTGTCCAGCCTGTCCCAGTTCCAACTGATGTTTGGCAAAAGCTAATTATTTTTTGTGTCAGACTCGTTTTCCTTCAGCTTATATAGCCTTAAGTCCTGTAGTACCTGCTTGTGGCAGAAACCCATTGAATAATGCAACAGCACCTTCAAATAGAAGTTAATATGATGCCTGTACTAGCATGAAAGTAGACATGATCGACCACCACAGTGCTTTCATTACTGCAAGTGGTGCTTCGCGTCAGGCATTGTATAAAGACAGTATTCATCCCAGTATGAGAGGGACTGCTAGTCTGGCTATCAACTTAAAAAAAAAAAAAGCTTTTCCTCAGGACAGACGAACTGGTGTCCATGACCCTCCTCATAAAGCACGTGTTTTACCCAGATTCACAGGAAGAACTTTGCAGGTTAGCACTGAAGCTGATGGTTCCCATCTCCAAAACTCGCAACAAGCTGGTGTTCCCCCCCTTATCATCCTCATCCCACTTTCCTTTGTTGCCCATCCGGAATGATAACCAGATTGTGGTTGACAGGGTGCAAGCATCACAAGGCCAAACCCATCGGCCTTCACCTCCACATCAGCTGGGGAATGATGGTATGTGTGAGGTTACTTTTCCCCCACAAAAACAGCCAGTCAGGAGGTCCACACCCCACTTTGAACCCATCATCATTCCACAATGCCTCTTATCCCCCCCCCCCCTCCCCCCATCTCGGGACAAATGATCCCTTATTTCCCATACTCCAGATATCTAGACCCATACCCATACCCTTACCACACCCCTGATCACCATGGAAGACAAATTTTCCGGAGACAGTTTCCGGTGTCGGATCCTGTCAGTGTCGAAAATATGATGCCGGGCTTCATCTATATTATTCCAAGTTGGCCCGCCACTAACAATCCTGTTAACCAGTGTGCCCAGGGACTAATGTCTTTGGCATCGCAGCTGGCGTGCCAACCTGGACATCAGTGATCTTCACCAGCTCTGCAACCACCGCCTCCACAATGTATGGTCTTTCCATACATATGCTGGTGATACGAGACGTCAGACAACTGTGTCCGACCTACAAGGATGAAGCAGTGGGTTTTTTTTTGTGCATGAACATTTAAACATTTGTCAACTTAAAAAAAAATCCTCTTGGTTATGTATCCAAAAGTGTGGTGACAGACTTTGTTTATGCTTATTTTCTTCTACTTAGATGTGAGGTGTGCCATATTAAAAAAAAAAAACAAAAAAAAAAAAAAAAAAAAAACCTTTCTTGTATGACAGGCGTTCTCGCAAAGCTCGGACAGGGACAGTTTGCACACTCGTGTGAAATATATATATATATATATATATATATATATATATATATATATATATATATAAATATATATATATATATATATATATATATATATATATATATTTTTTTTTAAAAAATTATTTCTTGCCCCAGAGTGAATGTTCAGGTTGCTTCTCTTACTTTCAGTCTTGTGTTCAACTCAGCTGGATGGAATTGGTATTTCTCACTTTGTTTCCAGTAGTTTTTTCCACTTTAATCTTGCATATGATGTGTATTGAGTGTTACATTACTTTGTATGTTAATTTTCTCTTAATTATCATCTGTAATTGTATTCTTTTTGTCATGGGCAATAACGGTAGCATATCAATGTGGCTCCGTAACGCTGGGTTCAAAATATGTTACCTCAATGTGTCACTTAATGAACACATTATCAGATGTGCCTTCCATTCTATCCAATTTCAATGACTGTTTTTTCATGTCTTTGGTTTTTCTGAATCTCGATTATCTAGTACGATTTCTGACAATTAATTATCGATCCCAGGATACAGCCTTCTTAGACGAGATGCCACAGCAAAACTAGAGAAACGGGTATGATGGCTTATATTCACTAATATGTTAATTATAGACGGCTAAACGTGTTTGATAAATATAAAATTGAATGCTTATGGTAGAGATTCACTTGAAGGGAACAAAACCAATCCTGGTAGGTTTCTTACACACAAAAACCCAGAAAAGAGAGTCGAGTGGTTCGATCGTTTTGCATTAATGCTCGAAGACACACTAAGTTATTCTATGGAAATAATTTTGCTTGGTGATTTTAACATCCAAATCACATTATAAACAGAAACAAACTTATGAAATGTGCAATTTAACCGGTTTAATAAATTCACCTACACGGATAACATTACAGACAAAAAGTTAATTGATCACATTTATGTTACTAACTCTAACAACGTAGTAGAAACTGCTGTACCTGTCTATGGTCTTGGCTAATAGTGATCATTTTCCAGTGTGTTTAAACATGGTCAAAGAAAGGAGTTAAAATACCCAGATGCAGTCATAAGTGTATATCGTTTCGCAGCTATAAAAACTTCCACACTAAAGAATTTCTGGCTGATTTATGTATGGCTGATTTTTCTTGTGTTTTCTCAATACAATCACCCTGATGATGCACTTCTTGCTTGGTACAAGATTTTTGTTCTCATTTTCAATAAGCATGTCTTGCTTCGGACTAAAGTCGTTGAATAACCCAAAAACCACCGTGGTTAACAAAGAGAAAGAGATGCTGAAATTAGAATTCGTTACAATTTATCACAAACAACAGGGAAAGACAAGAAATTTAGGCAACAACGAAACAAAGTCACTGAAATGAAAAGAGCCGCACGGAAGAGGTACTTTAGTGATTTTATTTCAACCAAAAAAAAAAAAAAAAGAAAAAAAAAAAGATTCAAAATATATATGGAAACCTATAAATCAGTTATCCGGGAACACAGCACCGCCATCTGCTTCTTATACGTCCAATTTATCTGTTGAATATCTGAATAGACACTTTACTACCGTGGCAGAGAGAACAATAAAGATAAACAACACACACGCTAATAATTCAAGTCCACTGAAATGTTTCTGCGAGTCAAAAAATATCGTTGACAAAACCCCATTTTCCATACATGTGCGCCCATGAAGTCCACCAGGAATTAAGTATATTAAAACCATCGAGTTCCCGTGGTTTGGATGGGCTAGATAGTAAACGTTTGAAGACATCAGCGCCTATTATCTCTAAATGTGTTACGTATATTTTATAACTTATGTATTGAAAAAAAAAGTTACTATCCACAAGCCTTCAGGGACACTGAAGTTCTGCCTGTTCTTAGGTGTGGTGGTGACCCATCTGACCCCTCTAACTATAGACCCATATCTACACTATCTTCTCTGTTTAAAACTTTCGAAAAAGACATCAAACACAAGCTACAGTCCTGTTGTACAACGTATGACTTATATCACCCAAATCAGAATGGATTTAGAAGGAATCATTCGTGCCATACCATGCTGACCAATCTTATTGAGAAATGGCATTTAAACATAAACAATGACTTATTTACTGGTGCAGGTTTTGTTGATATTGCGAAAGCTTTCGACACCATTGATCACAGTGTCCTCTCTAAAAAATTAACTATGTACGGTTTAAGTGATAATTCCCTTAAAACTCACGGCAACTTTTCTTCATAACAGAAGACAACACAGTCTTCCAAGATTCCACTTTATCTTCTGTTGCTTCGAACAAGTATGGAGTTCCCCAGGGATCGTTCTGGGTCCTATATTATTTTCAATTTATATAAATGACCGTCCACTTCATTTGATATCCTCTTGCGAACTTTTTACAGATGACACTACCATTTACAATAAAAACAAAAGCTCTGATGCAGTATGCGCCTCCTTACAAAATTGTATACTAAGGCTTGTTTCCTGGATGGAAGAAAATCACATGGCAATTCATCCTCATAAATCAAAATTCATGCTAGTTACAACAAGACAGAAACGACAAAAACATTAAGAATAAATTACCAGAGTCAAAAGTTGGTGAAAAAACATTAGAAGAAATAAGTTTTTATTTACAAATTACTAGGACTTATATAGACAATGACCTATCCTGGTCCGAACATATTTCTATACTTTGCAAAAGGCTTTCCACGAAAACATTCCAGTTAAAAAGAATAAAACATTTTCTTGATCAGCATGCCAGGAAGCTATTTTTTTTTCGTGCATACATCCAGTCAGATATGCATTATGCATCAACATGTTGGGATCAGGCCAGTCAAAATTGCTTAAAACCTCTTGACAGCTTATACAGACGCTCTATCAAGCTAATCTTCTTAAATCCTCTTCTCTTGTCCATGTAGATTATAAACCATTTAGATATACTCCCCTTCAGCCTTAAATGTCGTAACAACAAAGCTGTTTTCATGTTTAAAATTGTGAACAATTTAACGCCTGCTTATCTGAACAACAAATTTCCATTAATAATGTTCGTAACAAACGTATATCCGCATTCCTCTCCCAAGAACTAATCATTTTTATTTATGTCTTCTCTCATTAATTCCGGAAGCAAATTATGGAATGATATACATGATCACATCAAATGGAAATCAAGCGTTTTGTCATTTAGGAAGGCATACCACGCACATTTGATAGAACAGTGTTAAGGCTAAACATGTTGAGTAAACATAATGTACAGCAACCTCAACTCGATGGGTCATCTTATGCATGTTCACGTGATTTGAATTGATGATGTAGTGTAAGTGTTTGATGGTATACGATGGTGTTTGTGTGGATCATTTGAACTGATTATGTACGCGGAAATGCTTGTGCGTGTGTGTGTGTATGTATGTATGTGTGTGTGTGTGTGTGTGTGTGTGTGTGTGTGTGTGTGTGTGTGTGCGTGCGGGTGTACGTGTGCGCGTGTGCGTGAGCGTGCGCGCGCGTTGTGTGCATGTGTATGTATATGTGTATGTGTGTTGTGTGTGCATATGTGTACGTGTTTGTTTCTGCGCGCGTTTCCGTGCGCGTATGTGTGTGTGTGGCAGTTTCATGTGTACGTAAGTGTGTGTGTGTGTGTGTGTGTGTGTGTGTGTGTGTGTGTGTGTGTGTATGTGTTTCATGTTTCATGTGTACGTAAGTGTGTGTGTGTGTGTGTGTGTGTGTGTGTGTGTGTGTGTGTGTGTGTGTGTGTGTGTTTCATGTTTCATGTGTACGTAAGTGTGTGTGTGTGTGTGTGTGTGTGTGTGTGTGTGTGTGTGTGTGTGTGTGTGTGTGTGTGTGTGTGTGTGTGTTTGAGCCCGTGCGCTTGCGCACATGCTTCTATTCGTTCCTTCTCCCTCCCCCTTCCCTTCCCGCCCCCCGAATGTACATTATTCCTAAATTGTGACCTAGCCCTTGTTGCTAGGTAATATGTATGTTTATCATGTTCGTCGTTATAAGCATGTTCATTGTTTCCTTTTCGTGTACCATTTATATGTTCATTTGGATATTGTTAGTTACTGTTTTTGTTATTGAGGGCATGGTGTAAAAAAAAGCTGTAAGCTTATCCATTTCATCCTTATTAAAACTATTCGTATTCGTATTCGTATTCTCTCTCTCTCTCTCTCTCTCTCTCTCTCTCTCTCTCTCTCTCTCTCTCTCTCTCTCTCTCTCAGGAACGTCCAAACGATGTGTCATTGAAACACAATGGTCATACACCCAGCCCAAACCAAATCCATGATTATAGTTACCCGCCAAAAACACCAATTGACTCCTCTTTGCCTAAAACTTTAGTCGAATGGCACTTCTATCAAGCAGGAAGATGAGCATCGTTTAGGGTTAACGATAGATAAAGAATTGAAATGGCAATCTCATCTCAATAACGTATACAAGGTAGTCTCAAAAAACCTTTTCCTGTTATCTTAACCCATTTATGCCTAGCGTCCTTATAGTGGGACGCTATAGTTATTTGCCCTTTATTGGCTTGATGTTAAAGATAAGGCATCTAAATTGTGATAATTAGTTAAAAGGAAGCAACTTCTTTAATTCTAATACAAATAAGCGTTATCTCCCTTGGAATGTATTTCCGGTTGTCGGCCATTTGTGATGAACCACATCGCTGGAAACAATCAAGATGGATCAAAGCAGAAGGTAAGTCAATATCTCTATAGTCAAACATATTTTTAATGATATTATTTATTATTGAATGAAATGTAATATTTAGGATATAAACTAAAACCATGTGTGATGAAATTAACTTATTGTTTATAATAGGTAGTTTTTTTTTGCGTTTTATAGGCCTTCCACTTTAGGGACGCTAGGTACGAGAGGATACAGGTTTTTTCATTTCATGCCAGTGACAGTTTTTTGGGTTTTTTTTTGTTTTGTGTGCGCGCGCGCGCGCGCGCGTGTGTGTGTGTGTGTGTGTGTGTGTGTGTGTGTGTGTGTGTGTGTGTGTGTGTGTGTGTGTGTGTGTGTGTGTGTGTGTGTATGTAATTGAAATCAGTCTAAATTGTAACAGTGGTGAACTATTTATGTTACATTATGATTTCATTTCATGATATATTATATTTTTTATGTATATTTTTTTATTTCGTTACATCAGTGTTATCAGTTATAGGATTGATAAACAGGCACAGGGGAAATGAAAAAAAAAAATGACACATGTGTGTGTGTGTGTGTGTGTGTGTGTGTGTGTGTGTGTGTGTGTGTGTGTGTGTGTGTGTGTGTGTGTATTTCAGCTATCTCTAAAAATGAAATAAAGTCACACTAATCGAAGAGCTAGATAGCTCAGTCAGTAGAGCGTTCGACTCTTATTCCAAAGGTCAAGGGCTTGAATCCCGACATTACTGAAACTGGTTCGCTGATGTCAGAACAATGTGACCAGTTGTCTCTGATCCGCGAAAGTGGCTGAGACGTAAAGCACCAAAACAACCAACAGTCAAACTAACCTAAATATGTGCATGCTCGACTTCCTGGTGCTTATTTTGTAAAAACGATCTCTGTTTTGCAGCCGATGCAACGTAAATGAAGTACTGCATATCCTTGAAGCGGACACTGCTTTCCAAACTGCCAATGTCTACAATGATCCCCCACCTACAGATGAAATGACGGACGACGACAGTGGTGATGAAAATGCTGAAATTCACATTCTGAGTGGGCGGCAACTTCAGTCATCTGCTTCAGCAACAGTCATTTATGCTACGGAAGACAGATCATCGGTGGTGACAGCACTCAGTTTACTCCCCAAGAGAACGACATGGTCAGCTTTTCATACTTATTTTTCTCACGTACTCCCTCCCTCCCTCCCTCCCTCCCCCTCCCGAGAGAGAGAGAGAGAGAGAGAGAGAGAGAGAGAGAGAGAGAGAGAGAGAGAGAGAGAGAGAGAATCAAGAAATAAAGATAAAACACTATAATTCAATATTTAAAACGAGTGTGTGTGTGTGTGTGTGTGTGTGTGTGTGTGTGTGTGTGTGTGTGTGTGTGTGTGTGTGTGTGTGTGTGTGTGTGCAGGATTCAGATGAACAAGTTGCTGAACTGGGGAGTGCAGAGTACGGAGCAACCTCTTCACAACGTGGCAAAAAAAAGCAAAGCTGACTCTGGACACTCGGCCACTGGAGCTACATCTCCACAGAAAAAGCCAGCTAGGTCATTCCAAGCACGGCAACCAGCAGGGCGATCTTGGAAAGAAAAAAAAAAAAAAAAAAGGACTTGTCACAGCGCGAGAAAGATCGCTTCAAATGGTCCACCCGAGAAAGGAACGCCTGCTGCTTCCTTCCAACTGATCCAGTGGAAATTTCCGAACTTTTTTTCTCGATGAGGATGTGATTGAGTTGATCACCGAGCAAAGCTTAAAGTATGCAGCATTCAAGGATAAGCATACCTTTTCTCTTTCACCCGATGAGGTTCGCACCTTTCTGGCCATCCTACTTCTATCTGGTTACTGCACACTTCCCCGACGCAGAATGTACTGGTCCAATGACACTGACATTCATAATGCAGCTGTCACCTCAGCCATGAGCCGAGACAGATTCGAGGAGATCATGAGATACCTTCATGTGAGTGACAACACCAACCTTGATGCCGATGACAAGATGGCCAAAGTCAGACCACTGCTGACCATGCTAAATGAAAGAGGCCTTCGTTACTTTCTAAGACAAGAGAATCTCAGCATTGATGAGAGCATGGTCCCGTACTATGGTCATCGTGGCTCAAACAAATTTATAAAAGGCAAACCAATCCCATTTGGATTCAAGATGTGGGTCCTTGCTACCCCCTTGGGATACGCCGTCCAATTTGAGCCCTCCCAAGGGGCAAAGGGAAGGCAAGCTGTTTCGACCTGCCCTATTGTGGGAATGGAGAGGATCAGTTGTCATCGATCTTGTACCTGAAATCCAAGGACAAGATGCTTTCCATCCCACGTCTGACATCCTCTTCACGTCACAGAAACTCGTGGACTACCTCTCTTCCAAAGGCAGTGCATGCACAGGAACCATTCGTGCAAATCGGGTTGAAGATTGTCCACTGCGATCAGTGCAGGGGATGAATAAAACTCCAAGGGGCACCTTCAGCTACTATACTGACACAAGCAGTGCCACAATCGTGGTTCATTGGAATGATAACAACGTTGTCAATGCGGTCTCCAACAAGGTGGGCGTGAATCACACACACACACACACACACACACACACACACACACACACACACACACACACACACAAAGAAAAAAAAAAAGGTTTTCCAGGCAATCCAGGCAGCACATCAACATTGATCAGCCAGCTCTCATCAACCACTTCAACAAGACCATGGAAGGGATTGATAGGATGGACCAGAACATTGACAAGTACCGCGTCTCTATCCGATCCAAGAAATGGTGGTGGTCCTTTTTTGTCTCATGTTGTCTGGATTTCGCCGTTCAGCAAACCTGCACTTGTACCGGGCCACGCCCACTGGAGAAGAACCCCCCCCCCCCCCCCTCCCTCCGGATCTTCTTGCTGTGCGACGAGCCATTGCCACGGTCTACCTGTCTAGATCAGTGAAGCAGCATCACGTGGGACGTCGTCCACTTGTCGCTCTGCCTAGCTGGACAAGCGAGTTGCACCGGCCCTTCGCTTTGACAGCAGAGGTCATCTTGTGAAGCGTGCCCAGAAGATACTCAGGTGTGCTTTCTGTGGCAAGAAGAGCAGCGACAAGTGCACCAAGTGCAATGTGGGCTTTCATGCCAAATGACAGTATGCTTACGAAGACACGATGAGTGAACTACGTCAATCTGCTGTGACTTCACTATGAGTAAAATGCTCTTTTTGTTCTTTTTGTGCACAGTTATGTGCACTTTCTCTGTCAACAATCTAGCCGATAATACTATTTCATGTTTTGAAGCAAAATTCCAGAATACCGTTGGCTGAGCGTTGACTTCAAATGAGTTCAGTGTCTTTGTATGTATCACAAAAACCTGTACCCTCCCGTGCCTAGTGTCTCTATAGTGGGACGGTAAGTTTTATATGTCTGAAACACAAACCGATGAAAACAAAATGTAAAACCAGCCTTCAAACCTCAATACTTGCAATATTGTACACCCCTGAATACATGAAACCCAAAGAAAAAAAAAAATCAGGCATACATGGGTAAATTAAATCGCTACGTCAAGAGTAACGTGCTTAAACCTTTCTTCAATGCACACATAATGCCACGTGTCAGTTACGCTTCAACAGTGTGGGGCGGAAGAAGTGACGTCCACAAAAAAAAAGGCTGAAATTCTCTCCATAGACGTGCAGCAAAGCTACTCCATCCAGCTGTATCTCTGACAACAGACGAAAAACTAAAAAGCGCTGAACATACTTCCTCTCAATAGGCAATTTGAATTCAACAAGTCATCATTTATGTTTACAATCTTGACAGATACTATGCCATGTTATATCAATGCCCTTTTACAAGATCGAACACCTTTTCTGGCTCGACGAAATTCCTTCTTCCCTACCCACGCATCAATCTATGCAATACAAGCCTAGCTTACAGTTGACCATGTGCTTGGGAACTCGCTTCCACCGAATATACAACATATGAATACTTTAATACTTTTCAAGGAACATTGCATACACATTTTATACCTCAGTAATTTAATTATTCGATTACAATGATTAGCGCCAATTCGCTAAGTCTTCTGTGAACCATACTTTGAATAAATCGTCTAAACATAAAACTTACTCCGTTAGAATCACTCATCCCCACTCCTACTCTGTCTACCATCTCTTTTTTCCTCCCCTACCTACCATTCTCTCTTCTCCACCCTCCTCTGACCTCTCTCTCTGTAGTTTTTTGTTTGTTCGTTTGTTTGTTTGTGAGTTTCCTTCTGTTTTTACCATCCCCCATCATTAGTACTTTTATGAATAGTTTGCTTTTCATTGTAGAATTACATTACAATGTTGCTATGTTGATTTGTCAGTATGAATGATATGTGTTGAAATAATGTATGCATGACAAGGACAGACTGTCAGACTAGGCTTTGACGTAAAATCTTCATTCTTGTGTACTAAAGATCAATCAATCAATCAAACGACCAATCTCTCTCTCTCTCTCTCTCTCTCTCTCTCTCTCTCTCTCTCTCTCTCTCTCTCTCTCTCTCTCTCGGGGTGGGTGTGATTTCCAGAGCAGACAATTTTTTAACGTAGATGGATAGTTCACTGTGAGGGTCTGTTTGGTCAATCACGTCGGCCAGAACAATGGAAATTAGGGAGTTCTGCTGTTGTGCTAAATCCCTTTCAGAGAGCCACGTTTCTGACAATGTTATGACGCCAAATCATTACATTCTGCAGATAGAAAACCATTTTGTTTCAGTCTCTTGGTATTAGTATGAACGACACTCTCTATTGTATCCGTTGCCTGTTTATCAGGGAGACACAAGTTCAACAGCAGATCTAAATTGTCAAGTTTTTTTTAGAAGAAATTCGAGCAGTATGTGGGAAGGTCTCCCTTCATCTTCGAAAACATCTGTAACTCTGTTTCAAAGCACATTGTCTTCTTTGCTGCGATGCTGAAGCACGCATTTGGTCCTGCAGCTGAAGGTATGTACCTCCGAACCAGGAAAAGGCGGAAAAGTCTTCAATCTCTCCAGACTAAGAGCAAAGACTAAAGTCAAGCTGAGGTGCCTGCGTGACTTCCTCTTTGCAGACACACATGAAGGAGAAATTCTCCCGTCTCTTACTGAATTCGGTTTGTTAACAAACAAAAATAGCTATGACTCATCATCTCTTACTGAATTCGGTTGGTTTAACAAACAAAATAGTTATGAGTCATAGCAACATTTTCAAATTTAGACACATTACTTCGATGTCTTGTAGGATAAAGCGTAATGCCTTCAAAACAAAATTTAGCAAAAATGTTAAGTGTCTCTGTGGTAAAACAAGTTTCAAACCAACACATCCATCTGGAATGCAAGTGATTGAGACCTGTTTACCGGCTATTTCTGAAAGTTCTCTTGACAATATCTTGAGTAGAAAGAAACTCGTGGAGAGCGTAACAGCAGAGAGTCTTCAGAAGAGAAGCCCCCTTCAAACAAGTGTTTTTGGTCCTTATCTACTGACACTCTAGGGTAGTTGGGCCACACCCGGTTCATGACTCCGAATGTCCCTCTGCTGCCCCTGTCTTTTTTTTTTTCCCATCTTGGGACGAGCCATGGCTGGAATGTGAACCCATGCCCCTCTGGACTTGCCCATTTTCACACTTAATGACTCGTGCACTAACCACTGAGCCACTGGGGCACCTGATATTTGTAGGAAAGTTAAGCCTTATGAAGTTCACTTTTGTTCCTCCTTGACCAGATCCAGATTGAACACCTTTCTGCTGCTCTCTCCCATTGCTTTCAGGGCTCTGTTTTTTTTTCCCTCCCTGCAACTGAGAGCTGTTTCATGAGGCTGTATGCAGACGTTCCTATAACCCCCCTGGCTCCAATTTCTGCAGTGAGGACTTTGACCTGATAGCCTTCTCTCCTCAGGCTGTTTGCCAGATCAGCATACTTTTCAGGCTTGTAGATTTGGGTTGCCTCTATTCTGTTCTCGTATGGCACCGTGTGCTCGATCATGATCAGCTGCTTGGTTGACTGAGAGGACTGCTATGTCTGGTCTCATGCCACTTTTGCTGATGATCTCTGGGTGACTTTTCCATTCTGGGAGGTCTGCAGTGCACTCCCAGTCATCTGTCCCATCCAGCAGACTGTGTCTGCATGTTCCGAGTGGCAATGTTGTTCTTGGCCACGATTCTCTGCCTCCTGCCGTGAAGAATGTTGCCGGTGCTTTTGGAGTCCTGATTTTCCCGTTTGTGGTGTTGGTACTAACCCAGACTACTCGTACAATCTCTTTGAACACTTGGTTGTGCTTCCATGTGTACCTTCCTTGAGCCAGGGCTACTTTACATGAGCTAGGACATGCTCCACTGTTTGGTTTTTCATGGCAGAGCGGGCATGAAGGATTGTCTGTTTTTCCCCCACTTCACCAGGTTTGCATTTGAGGGCAGGAGGGCATATGCAGATCTGAGAGTGAAGCTGATCCTGAGAGGGGCCATGTGCCAGATGTCATTCCAAGTGAGGCTTCTTTGGAGTGCTTTCTTCCACGTTGTCCATTGCCCTTGCTGGCTCTGCTGGACTGCTTTTTGGAGTCTTTGTTGGTCTTCTTCTTTTCTCGTCTCCTGAATCATCATATCTCTTTTGGATATTCCTTTGGCCTTTGACCACCATTGAGTTTTGCCCCCCCCCCCCCCCCCACCTCGTCTTTGTCTGTTGGTCTGTGTGTGTCCTGTTATTTCTCTGATCTTGAGACTTTCTTTTGCTGAGTCCATCGCCTCTCGAACTTTCCATTTTCTGTCTGTCTTCAGCTGGGGTTTGATTGCGTCTACCACCTTGTCTCCTGAGTCCTCCAGCATCCTTAGAAGTCTGCTTTGGCTTGAACTTCATTCTGGATGAGGCAACTATGTCATCCAGCCTCTCCAGCACATGACATGTCTCGTCTTCTCTGGATGAAATCACTGTAGCGTCATCCATGAAGGCCTTGAGAGGGGGCATCTTGTATCCATTGCCAAGGTCTGTTCGTCTTGCGTTGCTTCTTGCTGCTTTCAAGATGACTTCCATTGCCAACACGAACGGTATTGGGGAAATTGCACAGCCCATTGCAATGCCCACTTCAAAGTTGATCCAATCTGTTGCGTACACACAGCTGTCCGGCCGAGATGAAAATTGTGCTGTTTACTTCCAGCCTGCTCGGCAGGCGATAATCAGAGGCGGCGTGACTCAGTGCTGAGCGCTGAAAACCTGGAAGTGCGTGTGTGTAGGGCCCCATCCCTTTTCTCAAGGAAGCGCGTGTGTTCCCATGCTGTGCTGTTCTTGTTGTGCTTTACGGATTATTATTCTCCCACACTCCATAACTGGATCTAATTAACTCTGTGTGTGTGTGTGTGTGTGTGTGTGTGTGTGTGTGTGTGTGTGTGTGTGTGTGTGGTGCGTTGTTTTGTGTGTGTTATGATTCTGCTCTGTGCCGTTTGATATAACTTCGGTTCATCCCGCGTTCTTGAGGTTTTTTTTGTTGTTTGTTTGTTTGTTTTTTTTTTTTTCCATTGAGAAGTTGTTCGTTTTCTTAAGTTGGCCAGGATCCGGCACGTGTGTACGTATATCAGCAAGCCGTGTACGTGAGTGGTGCTACTGGTCGAGAGGAGACATTCTAGGCCTACTAGGCGATTGCTTTCCTCTCTCTCTCTCTCTCTCTCTCTCTCTCTCTCTCTCTCTCTCTCTCTCTCTCTCTCTCTTTGCATTCTTGCTGTACAATTCTTTACAGCAAGAATAAACGACACGACTCTCGTAGAAGAGACCTTGAAAGACACTCTGGCGCCCCAAAGCTATGGCACTGCTGCTCCACAGATGCACAGCAAGTCAAGTCACTCAGACCATTCTCGTGAAATGCATGAACCAGTCAATCAGCACGATGTGGTTCAAAATGACGAGGTACAATGTGACGTTGATAAACATCTTACCTTCGCAGACATCCCTTACCCACAGAACTCCACCGACGACCTCCCTTGGACTGCCAACATGACTACCTTCCCACCACTTCCAGATCGTCGCGCAGAGGACATGAAGAACTGTCTCCAGACCTCAGACTGGATAGATGACTCACATCATGGAAGAGTTAATCAGCAGCGCCGTACACCACGCTCAGCGCAGCAACCAACGACGCTGAAGGAATCTACAGTCTCGGTAGAGAGAGCTAAAACATCAGCTGCAGCTCTGCCATCCAACCCTCAAAAACCTCAGCGCACTCCTCGTGCCAGAGACAGACTAACCATCAATCAGTGGGGCGCGCGACTTTTGTCTTCACCGGAACGCATGCAGGCAAGTCAACCTCCTAGCTCCTATGCTGGGAGTGGTGCTGCAAGTTCACCCACAGCACCCAATCTCTGCTGGAACCTATACAGGATTTATGGACATTACACAAATCAGTTTCTGATTCCATGGCTGTGTCCAACAAACACAGGTCACCGCCAGAAGACAGACCTGAACCAACATTACATGGTGAACCAGGCAGCAGTACCCCTTTCCACACCAGGCAGACAACCTCTTGTGATCCTGATGCAGACCTTCCAGCCCACGAGTTAGAACCAGCTGTGCGTGGTGTACCATACAGCAGCACCCCTCCCCACACCGGACAGGCAATGTCTGGCGATCCTGGTGCAAACTCGGTGTCCCATCTCTCCCCCATCTTCATCACCGGACACCTCGACCCTTCAGAAACCACGGCAACCAGCAGCCAGACTCTGGTTAAACAGCTGAATGATCCCTGGACTGATGCTGATATGATGGAAAGCCAGTCCCTGTGAACATTATAGCCGAATCTGAAGAGCAAGTAGGCAGTAGCCCAGCACAACATGTAACCTTTCGGCCAGATGAACAGAAATACTCCATGACAACAGAAACCCCCAAATCCATATCAGACTGACACGCAGCAAAGCTAAATGCAGGCAACAGCACGTCACTGAGTGTTTCCCCCGTATTGGGACTGGCTCATCCAGGCCTGACGTAATGACCAATTGCTGAATACCTAGGGACTCGGCCCTGCCTGTGTCATCAGTACTGGTGCCAGCACGCGTTCCAGCAGTGTTAAAAATGTAAATAAGCGGAATATATCCCTGCTAACGTATAATATCGAAGGCTTACGGACTGTGTACAACTCTGACATTAAATCACTTTTGTCTAATTATGATGTTGTTTTTCTTGCAGAAACTTTTGCCACTGATTTTCCAGCTCACCTCTTTCCTTCTTTTGATGTTTTTGTGTCTCCTGGTGTAAATCTGTCAGATCGTGTAGCGTCTCGCTTGTCTGGCGGGGTAGCATTGATGGTCAAAAAAGTATTTTCTAATTTTGTTGAACATATCCCAATTGAATATGATAACTGTGTTGTTCTGAAACTTTCAAAATACCTAACAGGCTTACATATTGATTGTATTCTCATAAGCATGTACATTCCTCCGTATAATAGCCCTTATTATAATGAAACAGAAAATGATAATGGAATTTATTTGCTGGAACATTGTATGATTGATATTTATGAAAAGTATGGAGATCTTCCTTTCGTCGTGATGGGTGATTTTAATGCAAGAACTGGCAGCGCTAACGCCAAAGAGTTCTCCCTCCCAGACACCGTTATATGGAAGGATGACAGTTCAGAACTGGAGGAACAATTCAGGAGAAAATCTAAAGATAACACAACAAATGATTTTGGCCGATACTTGCTTAAATTATGTGAACAATTTTCATTAGTGATATTGAATGGTCTTCTACCAGGAGATAAGAATGGTGAATTTACATATATTGCACATAATGGATCAAGTGTTATTGATTACTTTCTCATGTCTAGATGTATTTCTGAATACGCCTAAACTTGCGAGTTCTACATACTGTTGAATGTAAACATTTACCTGTAGAACTTATATCAATACTGCAACGTCTTTAGCTAATGTCCCTAAGAAACCAGTGAAGATTATGATAGAAAAGTTTGTTTGGAACCCGGAAAAGATTAATGAATATCATCAAGCATTTACGACACATATATTTACAGACATTTTTAATCAGGCTACAGAACTGATTGATAATGATGTAGACTCAGCGTTGAGGAAATTCTATGAAGGCCTGGCTCTTGCTGGGCAGTGCATGAAAAAAAAAAAATAGTATTAAGAAAAACACAAAGCAGTCCTTGGTTTGATACCGAATGCAGGAAAATGAAATCAGAGTTACAACGCGCGCTCTGAGAAACTTTACAAACTGTAGTAATGAAAAACGAGCAGAAGAACTCAGACACATATACGTTGATATGCGAAGGGATTATAAAGGGCTTTTAAATGAGAAAAAAGCGAAGATAAAACGCGCACTCTAGTTTCACTAGATGCAAATATAAACGATCCCAAGACATTTTGGAGAACTATAAAATCAAGAGTTTCCACTAAAAATCCAGTCACTTCTATCACAATAGACGAATGGTATGATCACTTCTATAAGGTTTTCAACGATAATTCTATCCAAGATGAAATATTACAGAGAGATAACATTCAGGAAGATGTGTATTTCGAGAGCCAGTGGTTTTGTAATATTAGAATTATAGAAAACACCACATTAAATTCAGAAATAACAGTATCAGAGGTTAAAGACGCAATCAGAGCTTTAAAGAATGGAAAAGCGGCCGGACCAGATGGATTTAGTGGCGAGTTTTATAAATACGCTCCTCCTTTAATTATCTCATTCATCACCAAATTTTTCAACAAATTGTATGATTCTGGGACTTTTCCACTTGTCTGGTCCGAATCAGTTATACACCCGATACACAAAAAAGGCGATATTAATTCGCCTGACAACTATAGAGGTATTTCATTGCTAAACATTTGCGGCAAACTGTATACTTATATCATCAATAAACGCTTGACACAATGGGTGGAAGAAAATATATATTAAACGAATCACAAGGCGGATCAGAAAGAGCTATAGTACAGTTGATCAGATATTACTTTAATAAGTCTAGTACAAAAACAGTTGTCTTCTGGAAAGAAACTTTATGCTGCGTTTATTGATTTTTTTAAAAAAGCTTTTGACTTGGTAAATCGAAATCATTTGTGGTTAATCTTCGTAAAAAGTGGTATTCATGGCAAAATGTATCGAGCTATTAGGAGTATATATCAAGTGGTGAAAGCTAGAGTCCGAGCAAATAATGATCTTACTGAAGCTTTTATGTGCCCCCGTGGTTAAAACAGGGGGACAACTGCAGCCCTATTCTTTTTTCTCTGTTCATTAATGAACTTGCTAATGACATTGTAACACATGGCAAACACGGAATAAGCTTATCACCTGACTTGTTACAGATTCTAATCATGTTATTTGCTGATGATGTCGTTCTTCTTTCCCACACCATAGTGGGTCTTCAGCACCAGCTGAACGTATTAAGTAGCACTGTTGACAGACTCCAACTAACTGTTAATGAAGAAAAATCTAAAATAGTCATATTTAGAAAAGGGGGCCATATCGCTTGTCGAGAAAAATGGTTCTATAAAGGTGTCCAATTAGAAGTTGTAAATGAATATAAATACCTCGGAGTAATGGTATCTACGGGCTTAACGTTTTCATACTCACTGGAGGATATGGCTCTGAAAGCGAAGAAGTGTGTTTTTTTAGTGTTTTGAAATTTCTGTGGTCACTTGGAGAAAATAATCCCAAACTTTTCTTTAAAATTTTTGATTGCCAAATTCAGCCAATCTTAACATACGGATCTGAGGTGTGGGGTCTGACAGCAGATCATACAGTTATTGAAAGAGTTCATCTACTAGCCATTAAACGTCTGTTGAATGTGAGTATGAAAACACCAAATGCACTTGTGTACTGTGAATCTGGTAGATACCCACTTTATATTCAGACATCTATAAAATGTATATAAGTATTGGTTAAAACTACTAACCCGTATGAACGAAAGCCGTATTCCAAAAAAATCTTACAAAATGCTCTATGCTCTGTTTTTGCAACGGTAAGAAGAACTGGGTAGCCAACGTATGCTTTACTTTGTTTAGATACGGCTTTGGTTTCGTTTGGGAGAACCAAGGAGTTGAAAATGTTAAATATTTGTGTGTCATCTTTAAGCAAAGACTATTTGATTGCCATTTACAGGGATATCGATTCTAAAATTATGGCAAAAGAAAGATTCAGATTCTATTCATCGTTCAGGCAATTATGTGATGTTCCGACATATCTATTCACTGTAAAAAACCCTGCTCTCAGAAAACATTTGTCAAGAGTCAGACTCGGTGTCTCACAGTTGAAACCCCACCTATATATATATATTCTAAAAGGAAAGAAAATACTAGCTGTCCTTTTTGCCCTAATTCTGAAGAATCAGAATTACATTTTATATGGTTTGTACTTACTATAAAGCTATCCGAGAAATGTATATCCCACCCAAATATTGTTCTCACCCAAATGCGTTTAAATTAAGCCTTTTGCTTTCTGACACAAGAATGTGTATGCCTCTTGCCCTGTATCTGTCTAAAGCATTTACTTTCAGAAATCAATCTTTATATGATGTTTAACGATCAATTTTTGCAGACTTATGAACATGCTACTTTTGTCATCCTTTCTCCCAACCCCCACCCATCCCACCCGATCCCTACCCTACCCCTCGACCTGTCCTATCCCTTCCTCCTCTTTTCGCGATTAAAGACCGTATCGACTAAACTTTATTCATCTTATGTACGATATTATGATATGATTTCCTTTGTTACCCCCCCCTCCTTCCCCCCCCCACCCCCCCCCCCCCCCCCCTTGACGTGTGTGTGTGTGTGTGTGTGTGTGTGTGTGTGTGTGTGTGTGTGTGTGTGTGTGTGTGTGTACGCGCGCGCGAATGTGTGTGTGTGTGTGTGTGTGTGTGTGTGTGTGTGTGTGTGTGTGTGTGTGTGTGTGTGTGTGATTCATTTAACGTCTTTCTACTAATCGTGATAGTAGACGAATGTGTGTGTGTGTGTGTGTGTGTGTGTGTGTGTGTGTGTGTGTGTGTGTGTGTGTGAATGAGCGCGTGCGTGTGTGTGTGTGTGTGTGTGTGTGTGTGTGTGTGTGTGTGTGTGTGTGTGTGTTTTTGATTGATCCTGCATTGGCTAGTCTTGTTGCTTACGTGTAGGCCTACTTCATTCCGATCTTTTGTACGTGCATACGCCTCCGTGTTTGTAGCAAACAACAATGGTGGAGGCAATAGAACAGAACTTCAGTGAAAAAAAAAGACGTGTAGATTTGTTGTGTTGTGTGTGCGGCAGTCGTGTGGTCAGAAAGGTACAAGATAAAAGGATTAAACACTAGACTTTGTGTCAACTTCTCCAATGATTTGTTGCAGTATTTCAGTCTAGATATTTCTGGTGATGAAGAGGGCAAACAGTCCAAGTGTATCTGCATAAAATGCTACCATAAACTGAAAAAAAAAACGAGACACATGTCAGCGCATTCTCAATGTTATACTACAAAAGAAAATGCTGCTCGTGACATAGAGAGAATGTCAGAAATCTGGACAACTTTCGATCCAGATCTTTCTTTGAGTCAGTGTACATCGTGTCGATTCTTTCAGTCACCTGGCCTTCTTGGTCGTCGGAAAACAAAGAAGAGCCGACCCGTCAAAAAGATCTGCTCAAGAATGTTTAGATCAGTCTGATCTGTGCTTGCACACAAATGAAAGTGTGTTATCATTTTCTCCGTCGGTATCGACCCCCCGTGAAAAAGCCTACAACATTCTCTACACAAACCTCACCAGTCATAGCTAGCACATCCAACTCGGCACTTGAATGCGTTGACGTGTCTGATGTATGTTTGGATACTGATGAAAGTGTGTCGACGTCAGTTTGTCAGTCACCATCGACCCCCAAGCCGAGAACATTCTGCACACAAATCATCCACATCTGCACAAGCAAGTTTTGACCAGTCTGATATGTGTTTCAACACTGATGAAAGTGTGTTGACGTCACTTTGTCAGTCAACATCAACACCAGTTAGAAAACCCAGAACATTGTGCACACAAACCTCTCCAATTACTGCCAAAACCCCCTGTCACTGACGCCGCAATATCTCCCCTCCCCCCAGCTGAAACGCAAGACAGTATATTTAGACACAGACGATGAAGACATCGATAAGTCTCTCACTTCAGAAGAAGAAACGTTGCTGACGCGGCTTGTGAAAAGAAAACTGCGACAATCCGAAGACAAAGTGACAGTCAGGTGCAAAACCAGAGGCCAGCCTATAGTGTTTGAAAAAGGTCACACAGCCCCATAAATCGTCTCCACTGCGGAAAAAAGTGGTCCCAAATGTGCAGAAAATCAGAATAAACATATCAGGAAGCAGTAAAGAAGACGTCATCAAACAACAGGGCTCTAAAATCAGGAGATCAGTTCAGTCTCACAGACAGAAGATTCTGGAGGCAGCTAGGTGTGGCCCAGTGAGAGTGACCAGAGATCAAGGGTCTGCACTGCGAACTGCCCTGGGGATGAACTGGACAGCACACAGGATGCAGAAGAGATTTTTCAGAGGTGTTGGGGTGATATTTGAATGTGAACAGAAAGAAAGAGAGGCACAGAAAGAAGCAATGTTTGGAGAAATAGAAATAGAAAAGACCAATCTTGTGTTTGTAGATGAAGAAGGGAGACAAAAAGAGGTAGAGACAGCAGTAGGAAAAAATCAGACATCCCCCAGACTGTTAGCAACTTACTAGATGAGTATCACAAACACAACAAACTGACATGGCATAATAACACAATTCCACAAGATGAGGCCTGGGTGAAGATAGGAGGGGATCATGGAGGGGGGGCAATTCAAACTCATGTCACAAATTGCAAATCTTCACAAAACAAATTCCAAGCGTAACACGTGTCTCCTGGCCATTGTGGATTGTAATGACAATCCATGCAATTTGAGAAGAGTCTTAGATCTCTACCACCAACAACAACTGGAGGCTCTGAAGTCCCTGACATGGAAGGACCAAAGGATCAAAGTGTTCATGTTTGGGGACCATGAATTTCTCCTCAAATTGTATGGACTGTCAGGTGCTCAGGGAACACACCCATGTCTCTATTGCAATGCATCGAAGTCAGAAATACAGACACCAGCACACTGCAATGAAGGTAATATCACACAGCACACATTGCAGGGCATCAGTGCACACTACAGAAAATGCAGACACTCCAAAAAGAAAATCGCCAAACTACACAACAATGCTATCAGGGAACCTCCCATTGATGTAGAGTTGACCCATGTTGCACCCCCATACCTGCATATTCTGTTAGGCGTGGTCAAGAAACGTCATGACCTGCTGGAAAGGACTGCCACAGCCTTGACCAAGACATAGGGCAATCACTAAGCCTTTTCTGAGTTCTGAGTTTGTGAACCATCAGAAAGAGATGCTAGCAGCTGAAGAAGAAAAAAGAGAATGTTAGAGGGTAAGCTTGTTTTCAATGAGCCAGTAAATGAAACAGAACCACTCAGTGTTTTCCAGAAAGAGCAGCATGACCTTACAGAGTTAGTGTGGGAAAAAAAAAACAAGAAGAAACAGAAGAACTCTAGTCACAGCCACATCATCCAAATCTGGCCGGCCTTGTCACCAAGCACTTAGATTTTGTGGTTCATCAGCACGGATGAGGTCCACAGGCTTAACATGGACGATCATTTGTTGGTAACCACTGCCACACCTACCTGAAGCCAGACACAATAGAACATCTGTGTGACAGTGTAGTGGACAAAACAGCAAGAACTGACTCAGGACACAGACATCATTCTGAAGGCTAGGGACATTTGTCAGAAGTTTAAAACATTGAACACACTGTTTTCCCACATTCACGCAGGGATCTCCATCAAAAACACCCATGACTGACACAGATGAGGTCGACGCACTGGACAGCAATATCAAGGAATACATGGCTTTCTTTCGAAAATCTTTTCCAGAAACGCCTGTCATTCCAAGTCAGCACATTCTGGATAGTCACTGCGTTCCGTTCATCCGATCTCACCGTTTCGGCATGGCATTACATGAGGAACAAGGGACGGGGGGGGGGGGAGCAAACACAAGCACTCGTCAACTTACTGAAACGACAGGCATGGTCACAGAAAACACAGGATGCAAAACTGCAGGTGATAATGGA
>JADBJO010016311.1:12500-40865 GCA_016801955.1 Conus betulinus | reverse complement strand
CGGATTCATTGTCGCACTGTCGGCTTTATCGACAAGAGAATTTCACATCCAGTTTTGGCGGATATTCATGATCTTCATACTCAGCTTGTCTCTTCGGGAAAGCATATAGTTTTCTGTTGTCGTGAACTGTGGCAGAGTGAATGGTCTAGCCAAATTCATAACAAATTGTTTAAAATTTGCCCAGATTTAATCAACCCTTTCCATCGATTGTACGTAACCGTAAAGAGGAATCGGTTTTGTCACGGTTACATATTGGGCACAGCTATATAACGCACAGTTGGATACTCAGAAGGGAAGACCCTCCATGGTGTGTTGCATGTGACAGCTTTTTCAGTGTTCATCATTTTTGACTGAATGTGCTGATTTGATGTGTATCAGAGAGAAGTTCTTTTCCACCAGTGATTTATCAGTTCTTTTTCGTGAGATTTCAGTGGATCTTATTTTTTCTTTTTTGAAAGAGGTAAACTTATTTTATAAGTTATAGTGCTTTAATAATGTATATAGGGTGTTGCTGGAGTTAAACAGACAATTGTGCTTTTGTCTTTATAAACTTCAAGCGATGTGTTAATACTAGTGTGGGTATTTGTATCTAGAGACTCAGCAGATATGATAGCTAGAAACGTTGAACATTTATTAAACAATCACTTAGATTTGTCCTCTTGTGAATTAATCCAAATTATGGACAAGTATATACATATATGCACAATTTTTGTCAAAATATGGCTACCATTGTGCCCAAGGCACATTGTTAGATTCATATATTAAGGCTGAATACATGGAACACTAAATATATTCTCATGGCAGTACTTGTGTCTGCAGAGAAAACATTTCTGTGCATCATCATCTTTTGTTTGAATGTTCAGTGTTGACCTCACTCTATCAGGAGAAAGGTACTGAGATGAATAACTTTGATAATGTTAATACTGTCTTGTATGGTCCATATGTTGCTGAAATTGCCATGGCTATTTCACAATCACAGGTTGCAAAATTTTTATAAAGATCAACAATTTTGTGTACCACTAGGGTATTTCACTTATGTAAATATGCATTAATCAGATGTGGTTTGAAGTACTTACACGAATGGTAAGTTGTGTGTGTGGAGGTGTTTGTTTGCTTGTTTGTTTTTTTTTTCTTCCTTTTTTTCAAAGTGTCTAATATCCTCCACCGATGAAAAGACAGATATGCAGTCACCTACATTTTACTGAGGATACATTTCAGAAAGAGACTACTTAAAGTGATGGGTCAAAAGAGAAGTACACAATGTTGAAGTAAAAAGCAGACATATACATGCAAACATCTGGTGTTTCTGCCTGCGGTCTCAAGCTTCAAAATAGATGAAAATTTAGTAATTGTATGATGCATAGATGCACTGAATTTGGAGCCATAAGAAGCACGCTTTCTGTTTTCTCTTTCTATTCCCATTACACAGACATGTGATTGCGAAAAAAATGCTATGGTATTTAATTGAAAAAAAGCTTTAGCTTCAGGAGGCTGTCCCTTCTCCCCCACCATGGCATTGCCTCTTGACCCGGTGGGGAAGCTTTCAGTCTCCTTCTCAAAGAAAAGGTCATGCTGGTAGACATATTCACAGTCTGGTGTTGAAGTTATTTCCTTTTGGGGATCGGGGATTATTCCATGGTTTTTAATCACAGTTTGCTTCGTTGGTTCATTGATGTTTAATCTCAACATTTACTGTCGGCAAAAGGGTAAAACAATGAATGATTCATTATCCTCAGAACTTGTTTTGTTGGCTTATCCTGTTTCAGTTATCGTTCAGCTGAGTTCTTTAGGCCTATCCTTGTGTTATTCACAGGGATTATTCCATGTTTTTTAATCACAGTTTGCTTCGTTGGTTCATTGATGTTTAATCTCAACATTTACTGTCGGCAAAAGGGTAAACAATGAATGATTCATTATCCTCAGAACTTGTTTTTGTTGGCTTATCCTGTTTCAGTTATCATTCAGCTGAGTTCTTTAGGCCTATCCTTGTGTTATTCACAGGCATTACATGTAAATATAATTATAAGCAAATTCAGCTTCTACCATACCCTGCTCTTCTTCCCTCGCATACATAGAACACAAATACACTGCAAATGAACAAAACACACACACACAAAAAAAAACAACCACCACCCAAGAATAGACAAATCCTATTGACTTCCAACGTGGAAAAATGGATGGCAATGTTCTGTGAATAGCTTAATTAAACAAACCAGTGAACTGAACTGAGGTAATGCTTGGCATGTATGTGTGTATGCAAAACTCTGTGTTGTACAGAATACTGCTTCACACGCATACATTGACCACTAGATATGCATATATACACATAGCATGACATGCATATATACAGGCATTCGCTCTGTGTCTATGTAATGCTCAATATATGGGTGCACTCTTGCAGTTTTCTGTGTAGATTGTGCATTACAGACTCAGAGCAAATGCCTGTTTTCTGCCTTTGTAGACAATTCAACTGACTTTGTTCTAGAAACTCCTGTGATGGTGTGGAGTGGTAGGGGGTGCACACGAAGACAGACCGATGATGGTGTGGAGTGGTAGGGGGTGCACACGAAGACAGACAGATGATGGGGAGGTTCAGGCTCAGGAACCAAGGGACAACAGCCAGCCTAAGAAATCACAGAGGAAGGCGACAGCATGGAGTTTCTTCCCCTTTTCCCCTTTATTTTGCTTCCAAAGCCAAGAACACGCCCGCCACTCACTCAAAGTGCCAAAAAAAGCAGAAAAGTGGACCAAAAGCCAGCAACACGATGCCGCATACAAAATTGGCTTCGTGAGGCAGAACTGAAGAAAATTAATTCCTAACTTGCTATCTGTACAAAGTATTTTAAAACAATTCTATATGATGAAAATCTTGAATCCAAGGAATAAAATGAAGCATATCACATTTGGTAATTTTGTTGCTGTTCTGTTCATAGCAAATGGAAGAATAATAAACTCACTTTTAAGAAGTTTGTTTCACATTTTTATCTATCACAATAATAATTACCTAAAATAAAAACAATTCTATAATGAATGAATAGCAGGCATTTCACTCCTTTCATATGAATTTCATTCTCCAAGACTGTGTCCGAGCACTGTCTTTGAAAATTAGAACAAAACACAACTGGCTTTCCCTTCAAGGCATGAGCTTTTGATACAATCTTCAATAAAATGTACTCTGTTGAAACGGACTACTGGATAATAATTTCTATACACTTTCAGCTGTATTCATCATAGAAATGGAGTCATTCACTAGGTTTCGATTGGGAAGAAGTCTGAATTTGTAGAATGGCAATTTAGCGCAGAACGCCAACAATGACAGAGTGGAACAAAGAAGGCAACTGTTTGATCAAGACGGATATTGTCAGTCATGTCACATATTCGTAAGCATGTGCTGAAAATATCCTAAGCATGTGATATAGGAAATGAGAGCTTACAGACTTTACTTTTAATGCAACAGTTTAGAAAAAAAGACCGGCTTTTTGGTCCAATATGGTTGTAATGAATATAATCAAATATATATATATATATATATATAAAATGCCGAACGATTAAATAGTGAGGGAAAACAAGTGCCGGCTAACATTCTTCTGTCATAGTAATAACAACTTGGCAAAGACTTGAACTTAAGAAGGGGGTTGATGATGAAGAAAATGGGAACATAACATTAAGAAAATATGTAATAAATATGAAAACCCTTCACCAGCTGCATGAGGGAACCATCGTAATCTCTCTTGAAGGCAGATCTATTGGTATTGCCTGCTCCTAAGCCTTTCGTCCACTGGATCGGACTCATCAGGGAGACACAGCTGATTGTGTCTGTGCTCTTGGCGTCAAATAGAGACACACCACAGTCCATAACTCTGTGGTGTTCTCACCACCAAGGGTTCAAAAAGAATCCAACAGCACCCCCAAAGCAGCCAGCGAAGGGTAGTAGAATGAAACAAAACGAAAGTGTGGAGAGGAAAAAAGTTGCTGAGAAACTAAAAACATCACGCAAACAGTATAAAATGTAGGGGACAATCTTTGAGCCTACAATGCTTGAGGATCCATTCAAGGATGCAAGGAGATCAAAGAATATGGAACAGTCTGTGTGGTCAGCTCTGCTGTTCAATAATAACCCAAGCATTGCTAGCAGAATTGTGCAGAACAACCTTTACTTAGATCTCCTAAGAGATGCACTCTCCCACTGATTGAACAAATATATACTGCCGAACATAAAATAGTGGGGGGAAAACAAGTGC
This sequence comes from Conus betulinus, assembly GCA_016801955.1. Lineage (NCBI taxonomy): Eukaryota > Metazoa > Mollusca > Gastropoda > Neogastropoda > Conidae > Conus > Conus betulinus. Next base: position 36,624 of record JADBJO010016311.1, on the reverse strand, counting down.
TGGCTAACAATTCTTCTGTCATAGTAATGACTTGGCAAATATTTGAACTTAAGAAGGGGGAAGATGAAGATGAAGAAAATGGGAACATAAAATTAAGAAAATATATAATAAATATGAAAAACCCTTCACCAGCTGCATGAGGGAATCATCGTAATCCTCATGATGGCAGATCCATTTGTATTGCCTTCTCCTAGGCCTTTCGTCCACTGGATTGGAACTCATCAGGGAGACACGGCTGATTGTGTCTGTGCTCTTGGCATCAAATAGAGACACACCACATAACAGTCCATAACTCTGTGGTGTTCTCACCACCTAGGCAGCCAGCGAAGAGTAGCAACATGTGTTGCACAAAGCAACTGCACAAAGTGTCTCAACTGCACAAAAGTGTCCCAACTGCACAAAAGTGTCTCAACTGCACAAAGTGTCCCAACTGCACAAAGTGTCTCAACTGCACAAAGTGTCCCAACTGCTCAAAGTGTGCCCAACCAACTGCTCAAAGCTCAAAGTGTCCCAACTGCACAAAGTGTCCCAACTGCACAAAGTGTCTCAATGCACAAAGTGTCAATGCAACACTTAGTGTTCAATCTTACTCCCCTCCTCAGCTCAAAGTGTCCCAACTGCACAACAAAGTGTCCCAACTGCACAAAGTGTCTCAGTGCAACACTTAGTGTTCACTCTTACTCCCCTCCTCAGCACCAAGTGTCGCACAGCACAAAATTTGACTTGCGACAGTTTGATCAGCCTTGCCTACACAAAGTGTCGCAATGGCGCTATTCTGTGCATGTATTGAGTGAGCAAGTGAGTGATGGTTGGTGAAGAGAAATACAGTGAAGATGAGACAGACAGACAGATCGAGAGGCAGAGACAGGACAGAGACAGAGGTTCATTTATTCATTCAAAATCTATGATTGACAGGAAATAACTCTGCCAATCTGTTGTAAAATGTATATGCATGAGCAAGAATAATTGGCTGGCTCTGACCTGTGCTAATCCACCTGGCTACATAAACTGCTGGTCCAATGAAATTCATCACTGAGTGACCATGCCCCCCCCCCCCCCCCCCCCCCCCCCCCCCCCCCCCCCCCCCCCCCCCCCCCCCCCGAAGAAAACTATACTGATTTGATTTTCTGACTGGTCCTTAACCTTTTGTGAAATCTGTATAATACATGTATTGTATACAAGTGCGAGTATGGGTTAATACTGCAGGTACTGCAATTAACACAATTGCAGAACCTGTGTGAGAAATATCTGGTACTACAGGTACTGCAATTAACACAATTAACACAATCTGGTACTACAGGTACTGCAATTAACACAATTAACACAATCTGTACTACAGGTACTGCAATTAACAATCACAATCTGGTACTACAGGTACTGCAATTAACACAATTAACACAATCTGGTACTACAGGTACTGCAATTAACACAATTGCAGAACCTGTGTGAGAAGTATCTGGTACACTGATGCCACTCTCAAAGCGCCAGAGTTCCCAGTGACCTATGTTTTTTGTATGGCTCACCAGGGACTCTGGATCTTTACAGTTGTTGAACACATTCATAGCATAAGGACAGAGGAAGAGAGTGTGTGTGTGTGGGGGAGAGGGGGGATGTATGTTACTTGTAACTGGAGAAAATTTTAATAGCAACCACATGTATCTCATGGGTGACAAAATTTGTGGGTCATGCACATTATGTCCCTAGCCCACAATAAGGGGCTTTCCCGGCACAATCTGTCGCATGTTACACTTTGTGTAAGTCTTCTCAGCACAGTGTCACACTTTTTGCACAAAGTGTTGCCTGCGACACTTTGTGCAGTTGCAACAAACATGAAACAAAAGTGTGGAGTAAAAACGTTGCTGAGAAATTAAAAACATTATTCAAACAGTATAAAGTGTAGGGGACAGTCTTTGAGGCTACAATGCTTGAGGATCCATTCAACGATGCAAGGGAGATCAAAAGATATGGAACAGTCTAGAGCGTTTTATATATATATATGACCTCCTTCCTCCCTACCCAGCTCCTATATGATTCCTTTATGCACACACCTGTTGGTGACAACTCTTGCTGGTCACCCTCTTAATGCACCCCCTCCCCACCTTCCATCATCCTTACAACCTCCCCCCCCACTTTTGTATTGTGTTACGGGAGATTACACCTCACTAATCCTTCCCTTACACACAGGCTTGTGCGCACACGATTGCACACACACACAATTTCCCAAACACCCCCCCCCCCCAATTTTTGATAATTATGTTCCTGCCTCCAGACCTTCCCCTACCTACATGCTTTTACCCTCTTCCCTTTCCCCTCTTCCTACTCTGCTCCACCTTTTCGGGAGCAGGCATGTATGTGGTCAGCCAACTTTAAAATTGTACTCTAGGTGTGATTTGCTTTATAAATATTATTGTCTTACTTTTACAAACCATTTGATATTTACAAGAGCTACACATAGGCGAGATGAATTCGTTTGAAATGTCCATGACAATTGAACCTGCGACATGTTACTGAAAACTGGTACCCCCCCCCCCCCCCCCCCTCTATTTGTGTGTGCATGCATGTGTGTGTGTGTATGTGTTGGGGGGTATATTCTGGGGTGTGAGTGTGTTTCTGTGTGTGAATGTTGGGGGAGGTGGGATTGGTTATGGAGTCTATATTGATGCAATGCTTAACTCTGGATCACTTTTGTCAACTGGCAAATTTCCATTTGTTCTCTGTTTGGGGCCTGTGCCAGCCAGCTGTAATTCACTGAATGGTAATGAAAGACAGCCAGAGTTAAGGATCGCTTGGTTTTTTTTTTCCAGTAGTACCATCATTTTTAAAAAAGTCCATGAGGAAGGCCCAGAGCCGAAATGTTGGAAAGAAAAACTTGCTTGTTTGCTTATTCATTGTGTGGTTGTGTACACACACACACACACACACACACACATATATATATATATATATATATATATATATATATATGTAATGTGTTCTGAGGCATTCACATTTTACAGTGCACATGAAATCAAGATTCATCAATCAAGAGAGACGAGGAGGAAGGTAACTCTTGAACAAAAGATTTCATCTGCTAAAGGTCACCAAGAGATATGTACACTTTTTTCCCCCCCAGCAGTTTAAGACACACCAGATTTTTTTCATCTGGCGATTAACAAAACTTTGTGAATGCTGTCCAGAATGGATACTTACAGTCCACTCCTGTATTTGCCCATGTGGCCCATACACACCTGTGTGGCTTTTTACTCCCTGTGCTCTTTGCACAGCCTACGTTGTAAGCTTAGCATATAGTTGGCCACCATGTCACAGTTGCATGTTGTTGTTCGTTTCTTCTCTGGATGGGTTTTTTTTTTCCATGGGCCCAGTTATTTTGTGATGCGACTTTGTTCCTTGCTGGACTTTGACAGACAGCCCCACAGGCGCTGTGTGGTCAGCTGGGCTACAATGGTCAGAACTTGACCATGTGCACTGCTCTGTGTATGTCTTCATGTATAGAGCTTGACCATGTGCACTGCTCTGTGTATGTCTCCATGTATAGAACTTGACCATGTGCACTGCTCTGTGTATGTCTCCATGTATAGAACTTGACCATGTGCACTGCTCTGTGTATGTCTCCATGTATAGAACTGTGCACTGCTCTGTGCATGTCTCCATGTGTAGAACTGTGCACTGCTCTGTGTATGTCTCCATGTATAGAACTGTGCACTGCTCTGTGTATGTCTCCATGTATAGAACTTGACCATGTGCACTGCTCTGTGCATGTCTCCATGTATAGAACTGTGCACTGCTCTGTGCATGTCTCCATGTATAGAACTGTGCACTGCTCTGTGTATGTCTCCATGTATAGAACTTGACCATGTGCACTGCTCTGTGTACATCTCCATGTATAGAAACAAGCTGAGAGTACACACACACTACAACAACATTGCATGGTGTATATATGGAGAAAGGAACCCCCCCCCCCCCCCTTTTTTTTTTTTTTCCCCCTTTTTTTCATCTTTTACATGCATGTATATTGATCTATTTCTTTTACGTATGCCTACATTTGTGTTTTCCAATGCAAAGTAATTGGGTCTTGTTGGTTTGTACTGGCTTCTTGCACTGTGTGGACAATCTGAAAATGAGTCTCAAGTTTTGTGCATGCCTATAAAATGCTGTCCAAACAAGCAGTTTATGGCGGATACCACACAGTAATCTGTCTGAAAGACATATCGGGAGTCAAAGACGAAACACTGAAATCTTAATGCTCCAAAACGTTCACAGTGAATCTTAGGGAAACTGTACCCGTCTAGTGTTCATTTCTTCCAGAACAAGTATTGGTCGGGGCTTGTTTCAAAGTGAAGATTTGGGTTTTTAAGCAGAATCATGTAAAAAGATAAAATTTTGGTCCTTTAAAAAGCGATCAAAGGTGTTTCATACACTTCATTCTCAGATAACTGAAAGTGTACAAGACCCCGTTTGGCTTCTTACACAATGTACAGTCAAGGAAGGGGTTACCTTACAAAAGTTGCACACCATTTTCATAGTACTTTAAACCCATTGCCCAGATAATTTCATTTCTCTCAGTCCTTTGTACTGATTAAATTCTGTTGATTGGATAACAGATACCTTAGTTAAGAAGAAAGACAACAGGTATGGACTGGGTGGGAAATGGAATTAGCCTCTTCTTTAGGCTGACCTCTTTGATTTGATTTTCCATTTCATGGCATCATCCATGTTGTGCCACTAAAATGAAAAAATGTCAACATTGTCCTCGTATCATTTTTCAAGCATCTGTTTGCTGGAACCATAATCTTAACTTTTTCCCCCTGGTTAATAGCAAAGTTTCATTGATTTCAAGCCTATGGACAATTTCAACATTATTCAAATGTTTGTGGCACCCATATTGATGAATTCAAGTCCTCCCCCCATCTCCTCAAAAAAAAAAAAAAAAAAAAAAACACCCCCCCCCCCACACACACACACACAAAATATTTTTTTTAAATGAACAAAGCCTTTGAGAGTGGCAAAAGAGTGAGGAGGACAGCAGAAGGAAGTATGGGGATGAGGTCACATTACAGTTGAAAAAAAGGAATGGTCATTACAGGGCTTTCATAAATGCAACATATAAAATAACATAATGATGAAATAGTGTCAATTCATTACAAAAAAAAAAAAAAAAAGTGCATCATGTTTGCTTCATAAAATAGATAAATAGCTAAATTCAGAAGCATATTTTCAGTCTTGGCAATAATTTGAGAATTAGCTTGAAATTACTCAATTCAGTATATTTAGATCAAGCCATATCAGATGCACCAAATCTATATGTAAATCTGTATTAATTTAAAGACTTATATTGAGCAGATCTATCACTATTTCATGGATGGTCATGCCCACGCCTGTTTACTTGTACAATTTAATGCAAATACAATAGTGCTTGATATGAAGCAGAACTTGTCAAATTGAGGGGGGGGGGGGGGGGGGGGGGATCAGTGTTTGGCCCATTGTGAATCGGGTTTGATTCGGCACCTCATCAGCCCATGATGTGCAGTTGCACATTGCAAAATACAACTGTAGGCATTTCAGGGAGAGAGAGACAGACAGACAGAGAGAGAGAGAGAGAGCCATTTCTCACTGCACACAGCTGTGCAAACAAATTTTCCAATAATCTCAGAGTTGCTACTGGGAAGGATAACATGTTTATCTGTACAGTGTTTTCAGAACTGGTGATTTTCACCCATGTTGAGTTCAGGGGCAATTTTCGCTGATTACAGTCTTATAGTCTCTTCTCATCACGGTGGGACTTGGAAACATTTTGAAATTAAATATATGAAACAATGTAAATGTACTTGACTGTAACAATGAATAACAAAAAAAAAAGAGAGAAAAAAAAAAAGATGTAAAGGTGCTTGAATGCAAAACCTTACAGGTAAGAACAGTTTTCTTCTCGGAATTATAGGGCATCATTTTGTACACAGGAAAAAATGTTGTATTCAATAATTTTTTCTTGGAATTTACAAACAACCTGTGCCATGAATACTCAATTGTTATGGAAAGGGAAAGGGTAAACAGGTCTCCATGCCAGTTCCTGCAGTCTGCAGTTAACAATCCTCTGTTTAAAACAATTCAGAAATGCCGATACATTTTCATTACTTTGGTTATCCTAAACAAATCCACTGTTGCACATTGGAACCCATGTCCTCTTACCCTTACCCTTTACAGGGTGTCCTGCAGTCCTACATTCTGTTTAATTTGAGCTAGCATTTTACACATTTCAAATAAGAATTTCATAATAACAAGTTCACTATAAACCAGATCACTGGGTGTTCTCATTCAAACAGTATTTCTAGCATATAAGTGAACCGTTTCATTATGGAATGTTTCTCAAAAGCCCATACTTCTGCTCCATATTGTAAACTAGGTTGCTCCTGTGAATCAAATAACTTTGTAAAAACACTGAAGGAATTGCTGTCCAACTTGTACAAAATGTTAAAAGGTAACTGCCTCTTCACTCATCTGACTATGTAACGACAAGCAAAATCAAAACCTAGTGGCTGTGAAATAAATACCAAGATGATTGTATGCATTAACCACAACTATTTCTTTTTTGTCCTTATTTTCAGCGCATGCAAGATATATCCATTTATAAAACACATTATTCGTTTTATTCATATTACATTTCACTCTAATCTGCTTGCTGCAGAGAAACATGACGGTGTTCGTCTTATTCGTATTCAATATTCGTCTTACTCTTTTTTCTTTTTTTAGTCTGCTTGCTGCTGGGAAACGTGACAACATTTGTCTTATTCACAATATTTCATTCCAGTTTCCTTTCTGTGGAGTACAAATTATTCTGTTGTCTGTATACCAACCACTGGCTCTTGATAGTAAAATGTCATCAGCACAAACAATTGTAAAAGGTCAAACTTAGTAACTCAAATAAAGAAAATGTTACAGGCTACAGACCATATTGTTTAACCCCACTCATTCACTTTACAAACCCTGCTAATTTCGCTCTTGATCTTATTTTTGCTTTTACCTTACAACACAAACTTTTCATGCGGCGATACAACCGTTTCTGTAATTATTTGCAAATTTGTTTCTGAACGTCAGCAAGCTGAGTAAATATATGATGACTGTGGAATAACCTTTTTTTAAATCCCGCCTGATGTTCTCATGTTGTATGAAGTTTGCTACAAATCTTACAGAAAAAAAACCTCTATAGATATTTATATTTGCACAATGCCTACATATGGCGGCTACCGTTCTTTTCCTTTCCTTCACTCGCCATTGGTAGCACTGGAATCCCTGCCAGCATATGGGTTTTACCTTTTTTCTAATTTACTTCAACAACCTACATTTGTGATCATTGTCAACGTGATTTTTAGCATGTTTGAAAAAGAAATCAATCACTTTCAGAAGAACATATTTTGAACATGTACTGAGGTTCTGTATCAGGATGACGCATATGTATAAATCATGCAGGCAAAAACAAAATTGAAAAAAATCTGAGTGTGATGATCATTATGACTTCATAGCATGCAGACGAATGGACTCAAAAAGAGCACTCATCTTTTACTTTGCATTCATGGTGCATTTTACTAAGAGCTATTGTCCATTTTCAACAGAATATCACAAAATTTGACACTAAAATCAGCAAATGAGTCTTTGGATCAATCACTCAACAACGAATATTTTCCCACTACAATCTCCTAAACACATCAGTTGCTTTCTGTCATATATGCAGTCAACAACACACACAGCAAAAATGAGTCTTTGGATCAATCATTCGACAACGAATATTTTCCCACTACAATCTCCTAAACACAGTTGCTTTCTGTCACATATGCAGTCAACAACACACACAGCAAATGAGTCTTTGGATCAATCATTCGACAACGAATATTTTCCCACTACAATCTCCTAAACACATCAGTTGCTTTCTGTCACATATGCAGTCAACAACACACAGAGTTTCAGTTTCCATCAGCCACAGAATGATAATGACAAGTACACTGTACAAAATTCAGCTTTCAGGACATTGCCCAGATGAGGTCAGCTGCAGCATCCACATCAGCAGTATCACTGCACACCAGAAACAAGGAAAAGGTTACCATAGTATCTGAAATAGAGCTGACAGCTCTTTGCAAATTATTACATTTGGGCCTCATTTACAGTAAGAAAATCCATACTGCATCTTTAGGTCAAAAGTGTCAAAGCCATACCTTGATCTATCACATACACATAGTACAGAATGCATCAATTAGACCTAGGACAAAGCACAATTTCAGATGAATATATCACATACACTCCTTTAAAATATAAAAATGGTATGGTGCATACCAGTGTCTGTTCCTGAAATACTTCAAAATTTAAATAATTTCAATACTGTTGTTAATAAAATTTTGTAAATAAGAAAAATTGAGGAGGAAAAAAAAAAGTGAAACTGTCGGTGCGTTTACTATAAATTTTCCATGCCAGCCTGTTAGAGAATGAATGGTACTACTCTATGCCATGACTGAAAACAATTCATTAAACCATGAAACAGTGGCTGGAACAGTAGAACGCTGGACTAATGATCTTGGTAATGCAGGTTTGAATCTCCGCCAGATCATTTCAGTATAGTGGAATTTTTTTCCTCGGAGTTAACATTATTTATGACTCCATTTCCCATACAGTCCCTCAAATGAGACTATAAACCAAGGTTCCATGTGTGTGAACGCACGCATAACATCTTGCACACACGTAAAATCCCATCACCAACTTTCAGAAGAGAAAGCTAGTTCGGGCTGTTGGTATAGATGACACATTACGCATAGCATGCACCTTCCCTGAAGCTGGAGTATGGCTGTCTTAATGGCAGGATAAGAAACGATCACACACACAAAACTCCACTACCCTTTGCTGGGTAGATGGGATTAATCCTTGCCTGCCTATATTGGGAGTGTCCACAGGAATATCAGTCTGGGTATGCGGGGAAAAGAAACAAAACTACCATACAACTGGATGCAACTGAAAGACAATGACATATTCAACACACGACATTATCAACTTTTCATTACCTACAATCTCTATGGGCAGCAGCATTATACACTGATCACAATGTGCTGCCTCACTCGGTGCAGCACTAAGTGTACAGCAGTGCACAACACCCGTTTTTACATCTAAAACTAGCTTCACATATTCAAATTGAATTCATCTATTAAAAATACTGACAGAGACTAGCTCAAAGATCTACGACAGACATTCTTAAAAACAAAAAGAAAAAAAAGGATAAACATGCTACAAAAAACAAGTTGATAAATATAAGCAACTGTTTTGCAACCACAAAACATTGCATATACACAGGGGAAGACTAGTTCCACCTAAAATGTGTATCTACAGATAGAGTTCAGAATGTCACTGACAGCTGCTGTTAAAGTGAAGAATTGGCTGCACTACAGTGCTATGACAACACCCATGATCTTAGCATCATCCAACGCTTCCATCAAGCTTTAAACTGTTTCTGCTCTCTCATGCAAACACAGAGACAGATACACCTACTCAGAAAACAGTAGGAGGAAGAAATGCTCTGTTGCCTTCAGATGGTGCTGCCCAGGTAAGGGCTGCTGCTGCACTAAACATCCTCCTCAGGCAGATCAGCAGTTTCACTCTGGAAGAACAAAAAAGATACCCTGTTGTTTTGAATTGCTAACACCAGAGTTCTTTTTAAAAAAAAACACACATCTAAAGAAAATCCACACTCTACCCTTAGAAGTCTCAGGCCAGGCCATTTCTTGAGTAATCATATAAAAATGACGAATACTATGCATTAACACAAAACCAAGGACAGGCACAGTTTTATGTATACAGAACAGCTAATCCATATACTCCTATAAACTATGCAAAAACACACACATACACACACAGTGGAAGTACAAAACAGGGAAAACACATACATATATAGCAGAAGAACAAAACTGTGGAAAAACATAAATACAGAGTGGAAGTACAAAATGGGAAAAACACACACAGTGGAAGTACAAAACAGGACAAACACATACACACACAGAGGAAGTACAAAACAGGACAAACACATACACACAGAGTGGAAGTACAAATAACAGGAAGAACACACACACACAGAGCAGAAGTACAAAACAGGTGGAGAACCCATGCATACAGAGCAGAAGTGTCATTTTCAGAGCTTACAGTGAAAATGCATGCCACTCTGAAACAGAATGAACGACACTTTTTTGTGCAGTGACTAAAAACAATCATGTGACTTTCACTTTACACAATGCAGTGAATTATGAAAACAATTCATGTGATAATGAATGCAAATAACTGCTACCAATGTCATTAGCAGCTTCTGTCTAAATGAACAACTTTCTACACTACAGTACTATGACAAAACATATGATCTGCATGTCATCTTCTGAAAAAACTTAAACATCTTCTGCTCTTTCACACACACACACACACACACACACACACTCCCTACCCCTAAACACAAGGCAGTAAAAAGAAGAGGTGTCCATTCTTCGTTAAACTGGATCCAGCTTTCACAAAATGTTGCTTGGATGAGGTTTGGCGCTGCATTAATCAGTCATGGGCAGATTCTCATTGTCACTGTAAAAACAAAAACAAGAACAAGAATTACCTTTCACTTAAAATAGCTAACATCAAGCACAGCTTTTTTTTTTTTTAAAGAAAATTCCAACCTGTATCTTTGTCCAACCTGTATCTTTGGGTCAGAACTCTAACAAGCCATACCTTGAGCAATTGTATAATAAATGATAATACAGAGCACATCAAACACAAAACTTAGTGCAGGCACAACAAAATTGTCCATAGTATTCTTTGAGTACAGCTGAATGTTTGTTCATTAAAATATCTGTATACCAATTTCAATACTGCTGTATGTAAAACGAACATTTTGTGAATAATAAAGTTGGGGACAGGCATGCATATATTAAGAAACAGCGTTGGTGTCAGTGCTCATTACAAACACGCATGCCAACCTGAAACAGAATGCCTGTAGTGAATGTAAACAATTCATGACACAATCAATACACATGATGTTATCCAAAGCTTTTATCAAAGTCTAAAAGATTTCTGCACGCACACACACGCACACACACACCCCTACCTTCTTGTAAAACTGAAAACAGCTTTCAGAAGTTCCTGCCCAGACAAGGTCTGCGTTAAAAAAATCATCCATACATGGATCAGCAGCTTCACTGAAAAAAAAAAAAAAGAGAAAGATTATCATTTTGTTTTAAACAGCTAACATCAAGCACAGCTCTCTCTCAAATAATTCTATTAGGACCACACCTACAGTAAGAAAATCCAGACTGAATTTTAATTCAGAAGTCTCACATGCCATCCTCTGAATGATCATATGATAATGATAAATGCAATACACATTAAACACAAAGCTTTGACATGCACAGTTCTATTTGTACAAAAAATCACAGTGTATAACTCAGAATGAACAGAAAATCTTTGTGTACACCCCAATGTTTCAATACTGTTAGTAATATTAGTATCTTTCAACAAAAAAAAAAAAAAAAAAAAAAAGAACTAGGGGGAAAACATGCAGGCTAAAAAAGCGTCTATGTAAAAGCTAACAATAAAAACACATGCCAACCTGCAACAGAATCAAGGACGCTTTTATATGCATCTGCTAGAAGCAATTCATAAGACAATCACATTACTCAATGCAGTGAATGACAAAAACAATTCATGACATAACAAACACACACAATTATTTTCAAAGTCATTCACAGCTTCTGTCAAAGTGAACTGGCTACACTACATTGCTTTAACAATACACATGACCGCACAGGACCATCGAAAGAAAATGCACACTCTACCCTTAGATCAGAAGTCTCACAAGCCATCTCTTGAGCAATCATATAAAAATGATGAATACTATGCATTAACACAAAACCAAGGACAGGCACAATTTCATGTACACAGAACAACTAATCCATATACTCCTAACAAACACAAAATCATGATGTACATCCCAGTGTTTCGATTATGTCAGTGAAACAAACATGCTGTAATAACACAACTGGGGGAACACATGCATACTGAGCAGAAGAGCAAAATTGTGGAAAACACATACATACAAAGCAGAAAAACAAAACTGTGGAAAAAACACATACATACAGAGCAAAAGAACAAAGCTGTTAAAAAAAACACATAAATACAGAGTGGAAGTACAAAATGGGAAAAAACACACATACGCACACAGTGGAAGTACAAAAACAGGACAAACACATACACACAGCGGAAGTACAAAACAGGACAAACACATACACACAGCGGAAGTACAAAACAGGACAAACACATACACACACAGCGGAAGTACAAAACAGGACAAACACATACACACAGCGGAAGTACAAAACAGGACAAAACACATACACACAGCGGAAGTACAAAACAGGACACACACACAACACACACAGCGGAAGTACAAAACACACACACACAGGAACAAAACAGGAAAACAAACAAAACAGACAAACACACACACACAAGTACAAAACAGGACAAACACACACACACAGTGGAAGTACAAAACAGGACAAACATACACACACAGTGGAAGTACAAAACAGGACAAACACATACACACAGAGAGCGGAAGTACAAAACAGGACAAACACATACACACAGCGGAAGTACAAAACAGGACAAACACATACACACAGTGGAAGTACAAAACAGGACAAACACACACACACAGTGGAAGTACAAAACAGGACAAACACAGTGGACACAAACAGACAGTACAAAACAGGACAAAACAACATACACACACAGAAGTACAAAACAGGACAAACACACACACAGCGGAAGTACAAAACAGGACAAACACATACACACAGTGGAAGTACAAAACAGGACAAACACATACACACAGCGGAAGTACAAAACAGGTGAGAACCCATGCATACAGAGCAGAAGTGTCATTTTCAGAGCTTACAGTGAAAATGCATGCCACTCTGAAACAGAATGAACGACACTTTTTTGTGCAGTGACTAAAAACAATTCATGTGACTTTCACTTTACACTATGCAGAGAATTACGAAAACAATTCATGATATGATCAAGGCAAGTAACTGCTACCAAAATCATCAACAGCTTCTGTCTAAATGAAGAACTTTCTACACTACAGTACTATGACAAAACACATGATCTGCATGTCTTCTGAAAAACTTTAAACATCTTCTGCTCTTTCACACACACACTCACACACACCCCTTACCCCCCTACACAAAGACAGTAAAAAGAAGAGGGGGGCCCATTCTTCGTTAAACTGGATCCAGCTTTCACAAAATGTTGCTTGGATCAGGTCTGGTGCTGCATTATTATCAGTCGTGGGCAGATTCTCATCATCACTGTAAAAACAAATACAAGAACAAGAATTACCTTTCTCTTAAAGTAGCTAACATCAAGCAGAGCTCTTTTAAAAAAAAAAACAAACAACACAACAAAAAAAAAACATTCCAACCTGTATCTTTGTCCAACCATATCTTTGGTCAGAACTCTAACAAGCCATTCCTTTGAGCAATTGTATAATTAATGATAATACAGAGCACATCAAACACAACACTTAGGGCATGCACAACAAAATTGTCCATAATATTATTTGAGTACAGCTCAGTGTTTATCAATGAAATATCTTTACACCAAACAATTTCAATATTGCTGTATGTAAAACGAACATTTTGTGAATAATCAAATTGGGTGAAGGCATGTGTATATTAAGAAACAGCGTTGGTGACAGTGCTCATTACAAACATGCATGCATGCCAACCTGAAACAGAATGCCTGCAGTGAATGTAAACAATTCATGACACAATCAATACACATGATGTCATCCAAAGCTTTCATCAAAATTAAAAAGTTTTCTGCACACACACACACACACACACACACACACACACACACACACACCCCTACTTGTAAAAAACTGAAAACAGCTTTCAGAAGTTCCTGCCCAGACAAGGTCTGCTTTTGTGTTAAAAAAATCATCCATACGCAGATCAGCAGCTTCACTGGAAAAAAAAAAGAAAAAAATTATCATTTTGTTTTTAACAGCTAACATCAAGCAGAGCTCTTCAAGTAATTCTATTAAGACCACACCTACAGTAAAAAAAAAAAAAAAGTAAGAAAAAGAAAATCCTATTTTTTTAGTCAGAAGTCTCACATGCATGCCATCCTCTGAATAATCATATGATAATAATAAAAAATAAATACACATTGAACACACAAAAGCTTTGACATGCACAGTTTCATTCGTACATAAATATACAATGTATAACTCAAATGAAAGAAAAAATTTGTGTACATCCCCATGTTTCAATACTGCTAGTAATATCAGTATCTTTCAAAAAAAAAAAAAAAAAAAGACCTAGGGGGAAAAACATGCATGCATGCAGGCTGAAAGCGTCTATGTCAAGGCTAACGATAAAAAACATGTCAACCTGCACCAGAATCAAAGACACTTTTGCATGCATCAGCCAGAAACAATTCATAAGACTATCATATTACTCAATGCAGTGAATGACAAAAAAACAATTCATGACATAACCAACACACACAATTATTTTCAAAGTCATTCACAGCTTCTGTCAAAAAGTGAACTGGCTACACTACAGTGCTTTAACAATATACATGACCGCAAGCGACCATCAAAAGAAAATCCAACTCTACCCTTAGATCATAAGTCTCACAAGCCATCTCTTGAGTAATCAAAAAAAAAAAAAAAATGAGTACAATGCATTAACACAAAACCAAGGACAGGAACAGTTTCATGTATACAAAACAACTCATCCATATGCTCCTAACACAAAATCATGATGTACATCCCAGTGTTTCGATCCAGTGAGTGAAACAAACATGCTGTAAATAACACAACTGGGGGAACACATACATACAGAGCAGAAGAACAAAACTGTGGAAAAACACAAACATACATAGCAGAAGAAGAAAACAAAAAAAAACTGGAAAAAAAAAACATGCATACAGAGCAGAACAAAAAACTGGAAAAAAAGCATGCATACAGAGCAGAAAAAAAAAAAAAAAACATAGAGAGAGAAGAAGAACAAAAAAAAACGCGTGCATAAAGAGCAGAAGAACAAAACTGGAAAAAACATGAAAAACAACACACACACAGTGGAAAACAAAACAAAAAACACACAGTGGAAGTACAAACAACAGGAAAAAAACACACACACAGTGGAAGTACAAATAATAGGAAAAAACAAACACACAGAGCCAAAGTACAAAACAGGTGAAAAAACAATGCATACAGAGCAGAAGCAGTCATTTTCAGAGCTTACAGTGAAAATTTTCATGCAACTCAGTGAAAATACATGCAACTCTGAAACAGAATGAACGACACTTTTTTATGCAGTGACTAAAAACAATTCATGTGACTTTCACTTTACACTATGCAGTGAATTACGAAAACAATTCATGATATAATCGATGCAAATGACTGCTACCAAAGTCATTAACAGCTCTGTCTAAATGAAGAACTTTCTACACTACAGTACTATGACAAAACACATGATCTGCATGTCTTCTAAAAACTTTAAACATCTTCTGCTCTTTCACACACACACTCACACACACCCACCTACCCCTAAAAACAAGACAGTAAAAAAGAAGAGGGGCCCATTCTTTGTTAAACTGGATCCAGCTTTCACAAAATGTTGCTTGGATGAGGTTTGGCGCTGCATTAATCAGTCATGGGCAGATTCTCTTCATCACTGTAAAATAAAAAAATAAAAAAAAAATTACTTTTCACTTAAAGTAGCTAACATCAAGCAGAGCTCTTTTTAAAAAAAAAAAAAAAAAAAAACAAGCAAATTCCAACCTCTATCTTTGTCCAACCTGTATCTTTAGGTCAGAACTCTTACAAGCCATTCCTTGAGCAATTGTATAATAAATGATAAAACAGAGTACGTCAAACACAAGCCATACCTTGAACAACTGTATAATAATGATAAAAAAAACAGCACATCAAACACAAAAAAACTTAGGACATGCACAACAAAATTGTCCATAAAATTCTTCAAGTACAGCTCAGTGTTTGTTAATGAAATATCTTTACATCAAACAAATTCAATATTGCAGTATGTAAAACGAACATTTTGTGAACAATCAAACTGGGTGAAGGCATGCATATATAAGAAACAGCGTTGGTGACAGTGCTCATTACAAACATGCATGCCAACCTGTAACAGAATGCCTGCAATGAATGTAAACAATTCATGACACAGTTAATACACATGATGTCATCCCTTTTATCAAAGTTTAAAAGTTTTCTGCACACACACACACACTCACATGGACGCACACAAGCATGCACGCATGCATGCATGCACGCACCTTGGTGTAAAACTGAAAACAGCTTGCAGAAGTTCCTGCCGAAAAAAGATCTGCTTTTGCATTCAGAATCATCCATATGCAAATCAGCAGCTTCACTGAAAAAGAAAAAAGATACAGATTAATCACTTTGTTTTAAACAGCTAACATCAAGCACAGCTCTCTTCAAATAATTCTATTAGGACCACACCTACAGTAAGAAAATCCAGACTGTATTTTTTTAGGTCAGAAGTCTCACATGCCATCCTCTGAATAATCATATGATAATGATAAATACAATACACATTACACACAAAGCTTCGACATGCACCGTTTTATTTGTACAAAAATATACAGTGTAAAACTCAGAATGAACAGAAAATCTATGTGTACACCCTCATGTTTCAACACTGTTAGTAATATTAGTATCTTTGAAAAAAAAAAAAAAAAAAGAAACTAGGGGAGAAAAAGATGCATGCAGGCTGAAAGCGTCTCTGTGTCAAAGCTAACAATAAAAACACATGCCAACCTGCAACAAAATCAAGGACACTTTTACATGCATCAGCCAGAAACAATTCATAAGACTATCAACAGAATCAAGGACACTTTTACATGCATCAGCCAGAAACAATTCATAAGACTATCACATTACTCAATCAATGCAGTGAATGAGAAAAAAAGCAATTCATGACATAATCAACACACACAATTATTTTCAAAGTTAGTCACAGCTTCTGTCGAAGTGAAGAACTAGCTACACTATAGTGCTTTAACACATACATGACCACAAGGGACCATATCAGGGCTGACATCTCCTCAGGTCAATTCCCTACATATTGATAAAAAAAAAACAAACACACACACACACACACACATAAATGATTAACAGAGATGTTCTTGAACACAAAAAGACTGCACACTGCAAGGTATTACTACACCTTCACACACGTACACACCAGGAGATACTCACCAACATCCGTTGCCTAAGTGTTTTTCACCTTTTCACCTCTTTTGATGGAGTATCATGTTGCTTACAGCTAAGCTGACTGCGAGGGCCAATATTAAGGCTATTATCTTGTCAAAGCCCAGCAAAGCTGTTAAAACAAAGCCAACACACATGTAGTTTAATAAAAAAAAAATTCCTGAACCATGTTAAAATACTTTCACTCTTTTCTTATACAGAATCTTCAATGAAAACGCATATCTCTTCCAGGGAATGAAAATCAGATCCGGTGGACATCTCTGAACAGTGTTTTCACAGAGTCTGCAATAAAGCATGATGGAGTTCCACCATTGAAACAATGTGGAATTGAATCTATTATCAATTCTTTTCCATCAGCAGCATTCTGAAATGTACCCTCAACACACACAAGGTCATTCTCCCTGTAAGGTTGGTCATTCCTTTCATGTAATGACAAGTGAGATTTGTGACCTCAAAGCTAGACTGGACTGGACTGGCCTAGCCTAAATACTCTATTTAAAAAATAACAACTATTTTGCTGTGAGACACTCACCACATCCTGCTGTCCTCATCAGGTTTGTACTGTAACATCTTGGCTGCCTGGATGTCCAATCTGCAAACGCAGTTTTCAAATTGAATTCAATCGCTACCTGAAACAAATGCAAAACTGTGTACATACACACAAAGGAACCGTGCTACTTACCAGCAGAAGATCCAAGTCTAACAATGGCTGTCGCACCTGATGTCCTGCAAAACCCTCTGTTCAGCTGGTCCCCCAACCTGGGGTAGTCTTCCTCACCACCTGCAGTGATTCAGCATATACTGGTGTGATTTGGGAACTACTGATGACTGCCTGAATCATACATGCAGTACATTACACCTTAAACACTAACTCTCCCACACAAGTATCAGTCAGTTTCCCATTTACAGCAGAACTCTTCAACACCTACCAGGCTCTTCAGTGTGGATTTCTGAGCAGGTTCTTGAAGAGACCTCTTCATTAGCAGAATGTATTCACTCTAAATTCAGGAATCACTGAATCACGCATGACGAGTTAATATGCACGCCCCCCAAACAATACTTGCCTCTGTGAATAACACTCACTCGCACACATACACGCTCCTCTCCCTGTCCCTGTGTAGTCAGTTTGACACCTACGTACAAAACACAATTAAGAGACATCCAACAATAAGATTATCCCTACACACACACACACACAGAGAAACAGACCTCACCACATCTCTGGCCCTCCAAATGGTTCAGTGTCTTCAGCAGTCTTGAGAGACACCTGCACAGACCAAATAATGAGTTAAAGTATAGGCCCTCAAAAATGTTGCCCCTGTGACTATCACATACTGGCTCACAACCACAATCCCATTCTCAACATCTCTCCCCTCCCCTTCTTCCCTCCCTCCCCTCTACTCCCTCCCTCCCTCCCCCCCCCCCCCCCCCCCCCCCCCCTTCCCCCACTCACAAACACATACACACACACACACACATACACTCATCTTGTACATCTTGGCACTCCTCTCTGTCCAATGTCTGTAGTTATCTCGAGACACCTTCCTAGAGAACAAAATTAGTCAGTCAGCAGAAACTTCCAACAATAATTTCATCCCCGTAAATAACATACTCATACAGACACACACAGATACACACATCTCACCTCCTTTCCGACCCTCCAAATGGTCCAATGTCTTCTTCAGCAGTCTTGAGATACCTGCACAGAAAAACAGTTAGATGGTATATGCCCCAAACACCGTCGCCCTTGCAAATAACATACCCACACCCATACACACCTTCTCCACCCTTCCCTCCCCCACCCCCCCCCCCCCCCCCCCCCCCCCCCCCCCCCCCCTGTGGCTCCCTCCCCACCCCTCACTCTCCTCCCCCCCCCAGCCCTCTTCGCCCCACTCTGTCCTTCCAAGCTGTGTTGCTAAAACTGAACACCTATAATTGCCATCAGCCATTTTAGCTGAAACATAATTGCACAGTAACACACACACACACACACACACCTGGTCATACAAATTCACATACTTGCACCTTTTTATCTCTACTCTTCTCTTCACTTCTTCTTCCTATCCTCCCCCAATTCCCCCTCTATCCAGTCTCAACTCACACAAGTCATCAATAATTTTTTTTTATTCACATAAACCTTTAAAATACATCTTCTAAAAACACACCAGAACAGTCTTTAAATTCTTTCATCAGTAAATCTTAAATCAGATGAAAAATGTTAACTTCTTTCAGAACTGAAGGGTTGGTTTTTTTTAAAAACATTTCTTAATGAACATATGTGTACATAAACAACTTACTGAACTGAAGCAACAACAAGCAAATGCTTATAATGTGCTCAGTGACAGAAAATCTAACAAAAAAAAAACAAAAAACACATTGGCGGATTTGCATAATCCACACTGACACGTAAGACAGAAAGAAAAATGCTAAATATCAAAATGGGAAAATTTGTAGAAATCTTTGTTTAAATTAAAAGACAGGAAAGAAGATAGAACAGATCAGTAGAATCTAACAGCAATGCAAACAGGCAATAGAACAGATCAGTAGAATCTAACAGCAATGCAAACAGGCAATCTACACAACAAATACCATGATTCCCAATGCACCCAACTTGCAAAAATTGAAAAGAGAGAGAGAGAGAGAGAGAGAGAGAGAGAGGGAGAGATGCGTCGTCCATCTCCCAAAACAGCAAAGAGCCCAGCCCTGTGTCACAGTGGGTCGAATGCAAAGTAGTGAACTGAGGGAGTACTAAACCACCATATACAGCCGTCCGAGGGCCAACCTGGCAGCAACATCGACGAGAAGAAGAAGAAAAAGAAGAAGAAAAAACAAGAAGATGAACAAGCATAAGGAGATGAACAAGATCAGGAAGAACAAGTATCTGAAGAAGAACAAGAAGATAGACGAGGAAGAACAACTAACAATTCGCTATAATATTAAAAACATTTTACTTTGGGCAATAAACTGGTGCACGGTTTTTGAAAATCTTTCGTTTTCTTTCCTGGTAAATGCCTGGTCACCAAAAAGAAGTGTGTATCAATACAGTTAGGACTGAGAGTGAATATCATATTCGTTCTTATCTGCATGTAGTTGGAACAATCTAACAGGTAGTGCTCTGTGTTTTCTGTGTGATGACCACATGCACATTTTGGATCAGCCAGTTGATGCCTGTTGTGTAAGTCGATATTAATGAACAGCTGAAACGTTGGGCAGAACACTTCAGGGAGCTGCTGAACCACCCCGCCCCTGACGCACCACCAGACATGCCACCCACAGAGACAGAACTGCCCATCAGCTGCAACAAACCCCCTCAAAGCAGAGATCAAGAAGGCCATCACGACGCTGAAAAATGGGAAGGCTGCAGGGCCAGACAAGATACCAGCAGAAGCCATCATAAGCAGACACAGAGACAGCTGTCAACATGCTATACAGCCTCTTCAGCAAGATCTGGGAGAAGGAGGAGGTACCGGCCCAGTGGAAAGAAGGAATCATCATCAAGCTGCCAAAGAAGGGAGACCTCAGGGACTGCAGCAACTACTGAGGGATCATGCTCCTGTCAGTGCCAGGCAAGGTTCTCAACAGGGTTCTACTGGAGAGGATGAAAGAGGCTGTCGACCCAAAGCTCTGAGACCAGCAGGCAGGCTTCCGGCAGAATAAATCATGTGCCGACCAGATTGCCAGCCTGCGCATCATTGTGGAGCAGTCGCTGGAGTGGAACTCCCCTCTCTACATCAACTTCATAGATTGTGAGAAGGCCTTCGACAGTGTGGACAGAGAGACGCTGTGGAAGCTGCTGAGGCATTACGGAGTCCCCGAGAAGATCATCTGCCTCATCCAGTGCACCTACCAGGACATGAACTGCAGGATTGCCCACGCCGTCAGCTGTCTGAAAGTTTCGAGGTGAAGACTGGAGTTCAGCAGGGGTGCCTGCTGTCGCCGCTCTTCTTCCTCCTGGTCATTGACTGGATCATGAAGACCACTACAACAACAGGCAGGAACAACGGTATACAGCGGACACTCTGGATGCAGCTCGACAACCTCGACTTTGCTGATGACCTGGCGCTCCTATCACACAGCCACAGCCAGATGCAGAACAAGACCACTCTCCTGGAGACCACATCAGCTGGGACAGGGCTCAAGATTAACAGGAAGAAGAAGAGACACTAAGGCAGAGCTGAAACAACAAGGGACCAACTGGACTGGAATGACCAGAACAGCCCATAATAGAGAGCGATGACAAAGGGTCGTCGATGGCCTATGCTCCACCAGAAGCGATGGGCATAATGAATGAATGAATCTGAATGAATAATTGGAGACCTATTACTCTTACTACCTGTGACTATAAACTACTGGCTAAAGTTTTAGCCCCTCAACTTAGCCGAGTCTTTAATAGATTAGTTAAAGAAGATCAGGTTGGATACATTAAGGCAGAATCATCGGGACAATCACAAGATCAATTGATGACACAATTAACTACCTAAATAAAACTGATCAAGTGGGACACTTGTTGGCAGTCAAGTTTTCCAAAGTTTTTGATCTGATATCTAAAACTTTTCTATGGAATACTATGATATGTGGTTCCAATTTTAAGAAATGGATATCAATACTGACTGACAGTAATTTTTTGCACCTATAAATCATGGTGGCTGGCTTTCTGAGCCCTTAATCTGAATTGTGGCATATGACAGGGTTGTTCATTTTCTCCACTAGCTTTTATTTTTTTGCGTTGAATTGTTGGCTATCAAAATTAGAAACAGTACAGTTAATACGAATTAAGATGCCTACACATTCTCAAATTGAAAACCATTATTTCAAAATAAAGCAAATGGCAGATGGCACCACTTTGCTCCTCAGATACTGTAACGATATGACCAGATCACTGGAAATATCAACTTCTTTTCAGGAAGTATCTGGTCTCAAATTAAATAAGTTAAAATGAAGGCAGTAGAAATGGGAAGACAGAGAAAAAGAACAAAACTGGCCATTCACTACAGTACAGAAAAAAAAGTTCTTGGCATTTATTTTGAAACCAAAAAAAATGGCAAGAAATATAGAAGATAACTGGAAAGATTAAGTCGAACGAATTAAAGAATTAATTAAAATTTAAAAAAAAAAAAAAAAAAAAAAGGCAAAAGAGGGGTCTCAGTATCCAGGGTAAGGTCATTGTGATAAAAAAAAACCTTTGATCGGCGGCCAGTTGGTCTATGTTAAGCAATCTACTGGCATCCCAAAAATAGTCTTAAAGAAAATGAACACAATGATGTATAAATTTCTGTGGCAGAAAAGGTTTGGCAACAGAAAAGCATCTGAAAAAGTTAAAAGATCAACAACTGGCAAAAAAAAAAAAATGTATCGATCAAATAAAAAAACACCATCCATTATAATGAAAAGAGACTGTTGTCTGTGGAAGAAGCACAAAAAATAATCGGTTTAAAACAAGCAAACATTCTGTTTGAGTATAACGCTCTTGTCAACTCAATCCCAAGAGCAGAGCAGAGCGCGCGCGGTGAACCTGAAACATCCACACTCCCCCATGTGATGCAAAGGACTTTGATTTAAAACAAAAAAAGTTTTAAACAGTATTTCTTAAGGATGATAGTTAGACTTAACATCATGTCATTTTTGACGTAGAAAATTTGGATATGAATTAGACAAATCGGCATGGTCCGTAGTTAAAGAAGCCACCAAAGACACAAGATTTCCTACACTGGAAAATCTTACACAACATTTACGTGACCAATATTATGCTTAACAAAATAAAAGTAGCAGAAAATAATACATGTTCTTACTGCGATGATTAGACAGACTTTATAGAACATTTTCTCCTCAACTGTGTGGTCGTAAAAAGGTTCTGGGAGTTCTTAGAATAAAAATATATGTAAAAAAAAATAGTAAAATAACACTGACAGCAGTGGATTTTTTGTTTGGTGTAAATAGATCAAGATATCCTAAAGACAAATACTTATACATTAACCTACTCATATCATATCATAAGAAGAATGTCCATCAGTGTCTATAAAAAGACGCTATCTCCTATTTCTTTACAAATACAAATAACATTTGACAAAGGAATCAAACTAAGAGATGTTAGATACTTATCTTGGTTACATATGTATTGATGGATAAACTTTTTTTTTTTTTTTTGCTTTTTGTTTGCTTGCTTGCTTGTCATATTCCTATGGTTTAAGTATATGGTGACGCAACTATGTATATGAGTTTTATATGCTTGTCACTCTCTTTGTCTCTCTGTAAACATTCTCTCTCTCGTCCCTCACACACACACACACACACACACACACACACACACACTTATTCACACACTGTATCTCCCCAACCCTCTCTGTCCGTTTGTCGCTCTGTCTGCCTGCATGTCTGTCTGCCCCCCCCCCCCCCCCCCCCCCCCCCCCCCCCCCTCTATCTCTGTCTCCTGTTATTATCCACAAGCCTGTAGCACTATTCTGCAGTGTATGTCATAGTACTTACATACCTTGTCATATTATAAGAACCTACTCAGTTTGCTCATTCGAAAAAATGTCAGGTGACATGTGCGAAAACGACCTGAGGGAAAAAACTGAAAGAGAAGGAAGTAATTAACAGTCTTTTGTTTTATTCATTTTTGTTCTCTTTGATATGCAGCACATTATGAGAGTGAGCGTGTCAGTATACCACACATGAGAACTTGTACAAACCCATACACTGTACTTAGTATCAAACGGCGAAACATTAAAATCAGCAAAAATATGTCCATTTGCAAGAGAACAAACTATGCATGGTGTGTGAAAAATCCGTTTA
>JADBJO010016311.1:0-7500 GCA_016801955.1 Conus betulinus | reverse complement strand
ATAAGAATTAGTAGCCAGGGTCTGATGTAGACGTGCAGAGGGGGGTCTAACAAGGGAAAGGCGCATCCTCAAAATCAATACCTTGTGGAAGGGAAACAAAACCTTGGCAGCAGGAGTCAGGGAATTAGAAAACAGAGCGGAAAGAGACTGGCGACAAGTGACAACTGAAGCGAGAACAGGATTAGCAGAGGGTCAGGATGAATGGTCAGACTGGAATGTGGATTTCAAAAACAAAAACAGTTTGAGTGGGCAATGCAGGAAAATGGAGATTACACAGGTGTGAACAGATGTCTGCCAAATGAGGGTTAAACTTATAGCAAAGAAGTGGAAATGTAAGTGGAATCAGGGAAAAGTCCAGAAGGGGCGGGGGGGGGGGGGGGGGGGGGGGGGGGGGGGGGGGGACATGTCAGGCAAGACAAAAAAGTTAAGTCTGGGAAGGTGTGAGGAGAGCAGAATGGGTTTCAAGAACAGGAGTACTCAGATGAAGGGTGGAAACATTAATAGTGGGATAGGAACAGCTAAGTACCTACACATCTCATCCATGAAATGGTGTTGCTGAACAAGTTGCAAGTCAGAAGAAACTGAGAGAGTAAGAGGGAGTGTACATGGTCACAAGATCAGAGAAATAAGGTGCAGTGCCAACATGTGGTGTGCCTTGTGTGTTCAGAGCATGTTCAGTGTGAGAGACAGACAGATAAAAAGTGTGTGTGTGTGTGTGTGTGTGTGTGTGTGTGTGTGTGTGTGTGTGTGTGTGTGTGTGTGTGTGTGTGTGTGTGTGTGTGTGTGTGTGTGCATGTGCGTGTGTGTGTGTGCGCGCACGCATGTGTGTGTACATCCATGTGTGTACTATTTTATAAACGAGATTCTAGAACCCATCAGAGATAATAAATTAAACTAAAGACAGAAAGAAAGAAAAGAACAACACATTCTCTAAAATATGAATTGAAAAAAAAGTATCAAAGGAATCTTTAACTACATAAACTGTTAGTAATCAAACATGTTTCATGTCCACTAGAAAAGCGATGAGCATAGAAGCCACATACACAGAAACCAATAACATCAAATGAAAAAAAAAGCAAATACAAAATTAAATGTACAAAATTTAAATGTGTGGTGCTGCCGGTCTCCCTGAGCTAACCTAAACTACCTACCATAAAATATCCCTACCTGACCCTAATATTCAACCTATACCTAATGCCCGGGCCATTTCCTACAAAATGCCACTTCAAATTTCAATTTAATAGTTGCTGCTGGTCATGAATAAAAAATCATATCTACTTTTTTTTTTAGGCTATTCTATATAAAAGTTTCCTTTTCTTTTTTATTGGTACTTGATCTTATCAGCACCAAAAGTAATAAATAGGATCTTTTTTTATACATCAGATTATAATTATTGTATCACAACTATTACACAGCAACAAAAAAACTTTACAATACTAGCGCTCCTAAAACTATTACTGCTGTGCCCATCAAAATAAAGAGACAAAACACTACAGAACTGAATATACAATAAAAACAAGGTTAATAAAGCAACACCATCAAAACAAACATACTTTAAAGACTAAATCTTTTTATCTACACAAACTATCTACTCCCCCATCCCTTTAAAGTTAGCTATGCTATGAACTGTTAGATTTGCCCTTTGTTCACTATACCCCTCTACATGACAACTCTTAACCCTGACCTTATCTCTGACCTATATCAAACCCCCACCATCTGCACAAGACTTTCTTCTTTACGGCACCTCAGGAACATGGCAGATGTTGTAGCCTGAAACAGGAGGCGACGATTAACGCCGGGCCCTCCTCCTCCTGTTCCGTTCCCTGGCGCCTTAAATAGGCGTCTGTTCTGAAATCGACAGACTGATACCGGTCAGGGGGCCTTCTGACACGGGTCGAGCGACGCAACAGCGGCTCTGCCGGAGCAGGCTGGTCTTGCCTAGGCCCCTGTGGTTGGGCCTGGAGGGGGCTGTGGGCTGCCCCCCCTACCACAGCCACAGGTGGTACTGGTGGAGGGGGCTGTGGAGGGGGACCACAGCCACAGGGGTACTGGGCCTGTGGAGGGGGCTGATGGAGCCCCCCTGTGACTGGTTGGGCCTGTGGAGGGGGCTGATGGACTGCCCCCCCTGCCACAACTGCAGGTGGTGGTACTGGTTGGGCCTGTGGAGGGGGCTGATGGACTGCCCCCCTGCCACAACTGCAGGGTGGTACTGGTTGGGCCTGTGGAGGGGGCTGATGGACTGCCCCCCCTGCCACAACCGCAGGTGGTACTGGGTTGGGCCTGTGGAGGGGGCTGATGGACTGCCCCCCCTGCCACAACCGCAGGTGGTACTGGTTGGGCCTGTGGAGGGGGCTGATGGACTGCCCCCCCTGCCACAACGCAGGTGGGGTACTGGTTGGGCCTGTGGAGGGGGCTGATGGACTGCCCCCCCCTGCCACAACCGCAGGGGGTATCGGTTGGGCCTGGGAGGGGGGCTGCCCCCCCCCTGCCACAACCGCAGGTGGTACTGGTTGGGCCTGTGGAGGGGGCTGATGGACTGCCCCCCCTGACCACAACCACAGGTGGTGCTGGTTGGGCCTGTTGAGGGGGCTGATGGTCTGCCCCCTCATCCACAACCACAGGTGGTGTAGGTGCATCTTCTGCAGGTGGGGACTGATGACCTAACCCTCCACATCCTGCCCTAACACTGCCACCCCACTCCCCTCCCCATCTTGCCCTGCATCTGTCACACCCTCTACATCTACCACCCCCCCCTCCTCCCTCCCTCCCTCCTGCATCTTCTTCCTCCCTCTCTTCCCCACTCCTCTACCACCTCCATCCCTTCTACCTCCCACTCCCTAACCTGGTCATGATAAGACTCAGACATGACAGTGGAGGACAAGACAGGCACAGGGGAACTGGCGGGTGAAAGCACCCGCCATGGCTGCTGCCCTGGGGACCTAGCCGTAGATGTGGATGGCTGAGGCTCATCATCGGGCAGAGGGCTGGTGGCCTCTAGCACCGAGATGAACCCCGTGCTATCTGTCTGTGTGCTTGTGTGCCTGTGTGTTGGAGCCGAGTGCAAAGCCACTCCCAAAATCCATAGTGCTGTCTGACTGGTCGTGCCTGCTGTATGAGGTGGTGTCGTTTCCATGACTGTCTGCGCCTAACAGACCTACGGCAGCAGCCGGGGGACCTACCCTAGAGGCCCGAGTCGTCTGACCGGCAGCACCCTCGTTACCCGTCCGGGCGTAGGGGGAGAATCGACGAGAAGTATGGGATCTCCTGGATGGTCCAGGGCTGGATGAGGACTGCTCCCCTGTCCCCTGGTCCCCTGTGCAACAGAATCACAACGTCCACATCAGTTTACCAGCACTTGCATCAGGAAGATGGTGCAGAGCTGGATTCAATTCAAAGAGTGCAGTACAGTGACAATATACACTTCAGTCACAATATACGCATCGGTCACAACACACATCAGTCAGAACACACACATCACTTACAATGCACACATCAGTCACAATACACACATCAGTCACAATACACATCAGTCAGAACACACACATCACTTACAACACACACACACACATCAGTCACAATACACACATCAGCCCCAATACACACATCACATACAATGCACACATCAGTTACAATACACACATCAGCCCCAATACACACATTCAGTCATAATATGCACATCAGACACAATATGCACATCACTTACAATGCACACAGCAGTCATAATATGCACATCAGTTACAATACACACAACAGTTACAATACACACATCAGTTACAATATACACATCAGTCACAACACACACATCAGTCACAATACACACATCAGTCCACTAGCACATGTCAGAAAAACACTGCGCACAGCTCAATTCAACTCAAAGAGTGCAAACTGTCATAGTACACACTGTCATGGCAATACACACATCAGTCAATACACACATCTCATACAATACACACATCAGTCAATACACACATCAGTCACAATACACACATCATCAATACACACATCATGTCACAATACACACACACACATCACACATCACACACATACACACATCACACAATACACACATCAGTCACAATACACACATCAGTCACACACATCAGTACAATACACACATCAGTCATATACACACATCAGTCACAATACACACATCAGTCAATACACACACATCAGTCACAATGCACACATCTGTCACAATACACACATCAGTAGACAAAAATCTCATTCACCAATGACTGATGGGAATAGAACCTACGACCTCCCAGCTGGGAGTCCACGACGCTAACCACTTCGCCACAGCAGCAGTTTTCTTATGTTTCTTTCGTTTTTCTCTGTTTTGTTTTGTTTTGTTTTGTTCTCTCTCTCTCTCTCTCTCTCTCTCTCCCCTCTCTCTCTCTCTCTCTCTCTCTCTCTCTCTCTCTCTCTCTGATGTGCTGCACTTAACAATTTGTCTGAAAGTTCCTCTTGACCCGTAAGTTCCCCACCCCCACCCTTGCTCTCAGCCTCCCCCCCCCCCCCCCCCCAACCCCCACCTTCCGCCTTCCCCTCCGCCCTCAGTCCCCCGCCGCCCCCCCCCCCCCCCCCCCCCCCTGAACACCCTTCTGCACGCACTATTCCCCGTCTCTTCACTTTGCCAACGTCAATTTATGTGCTATCGAAAAGAAAGGAAGACTGTTCGCCTGGGATTAATGATACCCCCCATGATGTTCCCCTCTCGGCAATACCACGAAAGGATTGAACTCACACTTCTTTTGGTTCCTGTAAAGCTCAAGAAGAGGAACAAGAACAAGAAGAGGAAGAAGGAAGAGGAGGAGAAGGAGGAGGAGAAGGAGGAGAGGAGAAGAAGAAGAAAAGAGAAGAAAAGAAGAACAACAACAAGAACAACAACAAGAGAGGAGCACGAAGAAGAAGAATGAAGAGGAGGAGGAGGAGGAGGAGGAGGACAAGGAGAAGGAGGAGGAAGAAAGAAGAAGAAAGAAGAAGAAGAAGAAGATAATGATCATGATCATGATCATGACGACGGCGACAGTGACGACGACGACGACGACGACGATGACGACGACGACGACGACGACGGCGACGACAATGATGATGATGATGATGATGATGATGATGATGATGACGATGATGATTTATGATGATGATAAAGAAGAACGAAGGAGAAGAAGAAACTACAATTTAGGCAGTATCACGTTTCTTTCTTTGAAATGCGATCCAAGGGTCTAGGGACAAAAATCTGGCCAACCACCAGCCGCCATGACGTAATGGTTAGCGTCGCGGACTCCCGGCTGGGAGGTCGTGGGTTCGATTCCCATCAGAGTTATTTAGGATATTTCTGCCTCGACCGGCTCCAAGCCAGAGTTGATTTTGCTACGGGCTCAGTGGAAAGACTGGGACCATAGGGTTGAATTGTATCCACTTAATGGATGCGTCTCTGAAAGTATTGCTCAAAGATCCTGACCAACAGTGCAGGTGTCTGTTTCTCTTGGGCCTGGCTGACACCGGGATATGTTATGAAAGGAAGCGTAGAGTACAGCCCTGTCATGCAGTTTCAGACCGAATGGAAATCCGTAGCATCATGTTCATCATCCTTATTCTCGTACTACTACTACTACTGCTGCTGCTGCTGCTGCTGCTGCTGCTGCTGCTACTGCTACTACTATGACTATAGCTACTACTACTACTACTACTACTACTACTACTACTACTACTACCACTACTTCTACTTCTACTACTGTTTCTCATCGCCATCACAGTCGTTAACCTCACCGCACTCTGTTCTGCTGCATCGTTCTGCGATGTATTATATTTTGCTACACCATTCCATAGTGTCCATGCATGCATAGGCAAAGCCAACCGCCATCATCCAAAGCCACTTCTGGAAGAAAAAGAAGAAAATTGAAAAAAAAAAAGATTAATGACAGCTTCGAGGTCTAACCTCTCTGAGAAACAAAAGTAAAGAATTCAATTTCCACGTCCCCAGGGATGATAAAACCGTTGACCTTTTTTAAGTATAGCTGGTGCGAGGAAAAATAAGAGAGAGAGAGAGAGAGAGAGAGAGAGAGAGAGAGAGAGAGAGAGAGAGAAGGGCTGCAAGCTTTATAAAACACAGCTCCACGATTAATCACCCTTTTTTTTTTACCATACACCTCTTTTTTCTTGTTTACAGGAGAGTAAAAAAGATTTTAAACATGGTGGAAATGAAATTCTATGGAAACCAAGATCCACCAACACATCATTGTTACCGGAAGGACACAACGCATTCGGAATGTTCAAAACTATTATCGTACGCCAGTAAGAAGGCAGGTTAGGTGGGTGAGCAGAGAGGCCAAGTGTCATTCAATAGCATCATATTTTACCCCCCCAAATAGTCGGAACAAAACGACTATAATCTTCATAGTTTATGTTCACGTGACAGCCAGACCTGTTGCAGCTGACGTGGCTTCAGACTATTATCAAAGTACTGCGGTGTCTTAAATAAACAGTTCGCACATGCAGAATGTCAACACAAGGCTACAGACCATCCGCCAGTAGCAGACGAGATTCTGAGCTTGACCTTAATGACGTCAGTCAGCCAGATGACCGAACGCAGGAACAGCAGTCAATCAGTGACGCAGGTTCTTTGCCTACTGCTAAAAATAACTCCTCGCGCGGCGGCCCCAGTGGCAAACGCGCAGCGTGTGACAACACCGCACAGAGGGGGAATGCACGGGTATCTTAAGAGTTCAGCGTCTTGTGTCAGGTCTTCCTCCCGCAGCGGCGCCAGCCATAGAGGTACTCCCAGTGCCAGCACCTTACGCTCAAATACAAAACAGCAGCAGAAGCGAAAAATCAAGTGTTGGAATCGACTTTTTTTTCCCCCTTTTTTTTCTGATAAGTCTTTATGTCTGCTCTGTAATCTTTCTTCTCTCGCTCTCTCTCTCTCTCTCTCTCTCTCTCTCTCTCTCTCTCTCTCTCTCTCTCTCCCCATCATTGAGTACAGCATAATTATAGTACAATGTGCTGTACTCAAGGTTCGACTGAAACTTTCAGCTTACTTATAATCCCACCCACCCACCCCACACCACCCTTCTGCCACACCCTGCTTCCTCCCTGCCTCAGCTCCACTCTACACGCACCACTTGCCTTCTTCAGTTTACCAACATCACCTCATGTTATGCTATCGGAAAGAATGGAAGACGCTTCCTGTGGGTCGAATGAGATCCTCACGGTTTTCACTTCTTAGCAATACCATTAAAGGGTTTAACTAAATATCTTTTAGGTACTGTTAGAGGCTTAATGGTGTCGGTGAGGAGAAGAAGAAGAAGAAGATTAACAAGAGAGAAGACAGAAGAGGAGGGGGGGATGAGGGGAAGGAAGAGGAAGGGAGAGAAGAAGAAGAAGAGAAGAAGAAGAAGGACGAAGAAGAAGAAGAAGAAGAAGAAGAAGAGAAGTTGAAGAAAGCCAACATCGACAGGATCACTTTCCTCGATTTCATTGAAATTCTCAGATTAAGCGACA
>JADBJO010016310.1:37500-40869 GCA_016801955.1 Conus betulinus | reverse complement strand
TTATGAAAACGTGTAAAACTACATGGATGGATCGTCTTTTATGTCAATTTGATTTGTTACACTGGTGGGGGGGGGGGGGGGGGAGGGGGGGACTATCCCAGACTTCTCGTTCTGCGTTATAACAAGTATAGCGCAGAGAAGAGAATGGTTTTGTGAAATAATATGCTCTTACAATGTATTTTTACATTTCGCTCTACTTAATGTGTCGGCTGTGTGTGTGTTGTGTGGTGTGTGGTGTGGTGTGTGTGCGTGCGTGCGTGGCGTGCGTGCGTGCGCAGCGTGTTTGCGTGCGTGCGTGGCGTGTGTAGCGTGCGTGAGTGCGTGGAGTGAGTGAGTGAGTGTGTGTGAGTGTGAGTGTGTGTGTGTGTGTGTGTGGGTGTGTGTGTGTGTGTGTGTGCGCGAGAGAGAGAGAGGGAGACGAGAGAGAGAGAGAGAGAGAGAGAGAGAGAGAGAGAGGAGGAGAGAGAGGAGAGAGAGAGAGAGAGAAGAGAGAGAGATTTTAGCACTCCGACCCCCGACATACACTCAGAAAACAGCAACCAAGCAAACCGGTCAACAACAACAACAACAACAGCAACAACAACAATAACACAAAACAAAACAAACAACAATAACAACATACGAAATAAACCCGCGCGCGCACACACATACACACACACACGCGCCCGTGCGCGCGCGCGCGCGCGCGCGCGACGCACGCACAGAGAGAGAGAGAGAGAGAGCGAGAGAGAGAGAGAGAGAGAGAGAGAGAGAGAGAGAGAGAGAGAGGGGGGGAGGGAGGGAGAAGAGGGGCATACTGCATATAATAATAGATGAACCGCCATAAACTGATTCAGCCAATTATCCACGCTGCTTGGTTTCTGAAGCAAATATCTTCCTGCCATTGTTTGTTTTCACAACCAAAATAACCCCCCCAACAACATTTTCAAAAAAAGGGGGAAAAAAAAAAAAAACTCAGTGTCTCAACCTAATGCTTCCCACACATTGACTGACATTGTGGCGATCTGTCCATATATAATCAAAACGAATTCCAGCAGAAATGCCGCGACACTGACTCCATTTGGGCGGCTTCCAAAGAATCTAACAGATTCCAGATTTCCGTCAGACAATTTGGTCATCTTCCCTTCAGCGAATTTGTGTTGTCTGGTTTTTGAGCTAAAGATACTTGTTTGTGTTGAGCATGTGGTAATTTTCCAACAGCAGTAGGCGTAAAATTATCAGTAAGTTTTAGGCTGTTTCTGAAACGTGGGGGGGGGGGGGGGGGGGGGGAACAGACAGACAGGCGGACAGAGAGACAGAAAAAAACACAAAGGGAGAGAGAGACAACATATAGAGACAGAGAGAGGCAGACAAATACAAAGACAGACAGACAAATACAAAGACAGAGATGCAAACCAAGAGAGAGAAGGAGAGAGATGGACAAACAGACAGAGAGAAATGGGGGGTGGTGGCTAATAGTTTATCAGGTTAGAATGACAAGGCGCAAAAATGATCCAATATACACAATTTCTCTCCTCTCTCTCTCTCTCTCTCTCTCTCTCTCTCTCTCTCTCTCTCTCTCTAGCACAAACTGACTTTTTTTCCAGGGGAAAAAAGCAAGAAATAAACATACAGCAGACAACAACAACAACAACAACAACAACAACAACAACAACAACAACGACGACGACGACGACAACAACACCACCAATCACAACAGCATCGCGACAATAAATCAAAAGCCTTATCTCCCAAAATGATCCAAGCTCTCGGCTGATTTATGTACAGCTCAGCCCACGTCGCCCACACTCTCTGACCCGAGGTCAAGCGATTCCCTGCGGATGTGACGCAGTCAGGTCCCACGTGAGCCCTTCCCATTTATTCCTACGGACTGCTGTTTCTGCCAAACGCCCTCGGTTAGAATTACCTAATGGCGGAACTGTCTTCCCCCGTGGGGTTTTCACTTACAATCATTGTTGACAATGTGTGATTGATTTCTGACTGACCTAAAGGGGGGGATGGGGGGGGGGGGACAAAAAAAGAAAATCAAACTTAGTTGCAAAGGGAGGTTACTGCAGGCGCAAGTCTGAACAAATTGTAAATGTTAGCGATTACTTACCGCTTTAAAAAAAAAAAAAAAAAAAAAAAAAAAAAAAAAAAAAAAAAAAACGTAGACAAACTTTGAATTCAAAGCCTATCTTGCCCGCGCGAGGTGGGTGAAGCTAAGTGGTTGCTCCTTCATTTTTGTTGTCCTGGGTGTTTTGTGTCTTACCCGAAGAAGTCCTAAGGGGTCGAACGGCGTCGGGTTTTGTCTTGTGATTCGTTTGCCTATGTTTGTGGGCGGTGCGTTATCACTAACATTTAAACGTTTGATAGAAAAACAAAATAGTCAGCATTTTTCTGATGATGCTGACCTACAAGGACAAGAAAGGGTGTGGAGGTATAGGGAGGGAGAGAGAGAGAGAGAGAGAGAGAGAGAGAGAGAGAGAGAGAGAGACAGACAGACAGACAGACAGACAGACAGAGAGAGACAGACAGAGGGTCGGGGGGAGACAGGGACAGAAAGGCAGAAAGACAGAGACAGAGGCAACAGACAGACAGACAGACAGGCAGACGGACAGTGGTGGAAAGGAGAGAGAGAGACAGCGACAGAGACAGTGACACCGACACAACAGACAAAGACAGAGGGGCAGAACATTTCAAATGACAGAGACAGAGACAGGGAAAGACACATTTCAAGATTACCTGCACACCGCATCAGTGGAGTCACTTGCCCAATGGATCCATCAGACAAATTGCTGTTCCTTTTACTTTCCTTTCTCTCGCATTTTTTTCAATCCATAGTGTTGGGTGCGTGCGTGCATTGTGCATGTGTGTGTGTGTGTGTGTGGTGTGTGTGTGTGTGTGTGTGTGTGTGTGGTGTGCGCGCGCGCGCGCGTGCATGCGTCTATGCACGAGGTGCGTGCGTGTGTGTGAGCATGTGTACGTGCACGGAGTGTGTATGCATGTGTGTGTGTGTGTGTGTGTGTGTGTGTGTGTGTGTGTGTGTGTGTGGTGTGTGGTGTTGATTGTGTGTGTGTGATGTGGTGTGTGTGTGTGTGTGTGTGTGTGTGTGTGTGTGTGTGTGTGTGTGTGTGTGTGTGCTTGATTTTGAAACATAGTAGTGCGTTCACCTTCCAGTAGTCCCCAAAACGTTAAAAAAAAAAAGGACGTAAAGACATGCATGAACATTGCCATTCAATCGATGTCTCAAGCTCTACAAAACTCACCTTATATAATTCCATACACACTTCCGTGGTCGAGATCTGTCCATCTAAATATTCAAGGCAAAGATCAATGGAAATGCGGCTCTCAGATTCTGTTTGGACGACTGCTTAATGATCCTACAGA
>JADBJO010016310.1:17500-20000 GCA_016801955.1 Conus betulinus | reverse complement strand
AAACGAAAAAAAAAAAAACAAAACGGGGAAAAGGAATGGCAGAGAGAGAAGGAGAGAGAAGAAGAGAGAAAGAGAGAGAGAGAGAGAGAGAGAGAGAGAGAGAGAGAGAGACACACACACACACACACACACACACACACACACACACACACACACACACACACACACACACGCGCATGCGCGCACGCACGCACGCACGCACGCACGCACGCACGCACGCACACACACACACACACACACACACACACACACACACACACACAGAGAGTTGCTGAGTAACATCAATGACCTATCATGATAACTACACATACAAAAGCAAGAATAAAGAATCGACAGTAAATGATATGCTTCTTACGCACTCACTCTCACTCTCCTCTCTCTACCCCATCTGCAGTACAAGCACACTTAACGAACGCGTGTATAAATGTTTCTTCATCCACCAAAACCGTATCCACACCCTTCCCTTCTCACGTGCCTTCTCTGAACCATCAGAGGCACAAACATACCCGACCTCCCAAGAGAGAGCTCGCAACTGCAACACGTAATACAACATGCCGCATGAGAGCACAGGAGAAGCGGGGATACGGGGTTGAAGAAGGCACCAGTGGAGGAGAAAGCAAACACATTAACGGCTAGGACAGGGGAGAGAGAGAGAGAGAGAGAGAGAGAGAGAGAGAGAGAGAGAGAGGTGTACGTCGTGTCTCTATGTGCTCAGGGTTTGTGTGTGTGCGTGCGTGCGTGTGTAGTAGTAGTAGTAGTAGTAGTAGTAGTAGTGGTAGTAGTGGTAGTAGTTGTTGTTGTTGTAGCTGTTGTTGTTATAGTAGTGGCGGTAGTAGAAGTTTAAGTGGTGATAGTAGCAGCAGCAGCAGCAGCAGTAGTAGAAAAATATACTCGTACTTATAGCTTTACTAGCAGTAGCACTAGTAGGAAATGCAGTAGTAGTAGTAGTAGTAGTAGTAGTAGTAGTAGTAGTAGTAGTAGCAGCAGCAGCAGCAGCAGCAGCAGCAGTAGTAGTAGTAGTAGTAGTAGTAGTAGTAGTGGTAGTAGAACTAGTAGTATATTTATAGCATTATTAGCAGTAGCATTGGTAGGAAACGCAGCAACAGCAGCAGCAGCAGTAGTAGTAGTAGCAGTAGCAGCAGCAGTAGTAGTAGTAGTGTGGTGGTGGTGGTGTAACAGCAGCAGCAGCAGCAGCAGCAGCAGCAGGAGAAGCATGAAGAGGAGGAAAATAAAAGCAATAGCCTGACTCCTCAGCCCCCAAAGTCCATGCAGTCGTTCTTTTTCACCCCTTCCGCCCCACAGCCTGTCTTCCCTCCCTTTCCATCCCCCCCCCAACGCCCCCCTTCCCCCTCTCCCTCCTTCAGTGCTCCACTTTACTCTTGACCAGACCTAAAGACCTCATCCTGGACATGGTCAGGCAAACGGCAATGGAGTGGGTCTGGTTGTTTGACCGAAGTAGGATGTGATTTACTGGGGGATACTTTGGCTTCTTTCGTGATATCGCTGTGTCGTGTCTCTGAAGGTCCTGCAATGAATCTACTGAGAGGATACAATGAATCTGTTGAGAGAGAGAGAGAGAGAGAGAGAGAGAGAGAGAGAGAGAGAGAGAGAGAGAGAGAGCGAGAGAGAGAGAGAGAGAGAGAGCAGAGAGAGAGAGAGAGAGAGAGAGAGAGAGAGAGAGAGACAGACAGACAGACAGGCAGGCATACAGACAGACAGAGACAGAGAGATTGTTGCTGTTGTTGTAGTTGTTGCTGTCGTCGTCGTCGTCGTCGTTGTTGTTGTTCTTGTTGTTGTTGAGTTGGTTGTTCTCGTTTCGTTTTGCTGCTCTTGTTGTTGTTGTTGTTGTTGTTCTTCTCTTCTTCTTCTTTCTTCTTCTTCTTTCTTCTTCTTCTTCTTTTTCTTCTTCTTCTTCTTCTTCTTCTTCGGAAAGTGATGTTAGACATGGATGCGTTTATTTGATGAAGGTGCGAGTAAGTGAGTGTGTGTGTGTGTGTGGGGGGGGGGGGGGGGTATGTTTGTTTGTCAATTGGAATCAAGCTATTTCATATACTATGTTTGGAGAAGTGTTCATTACAGACTCCATTCACTTGGCAAGCCCATACACTAAAATCGTCGTGGCCCTCCACAGATAATGCACAGCCGTCTCCAGCGCAGCTGGAGCTTAACTACCGGCTGTCAGTGAGTCACGTGTTCCTTGGGACCAAAGTCACGTGCCGTGGAGGAGCACTCCCACTGTCGTCTGGTCCATTTCCTGAATGATGGGGTCTGCGATTCCAGTGACAGTCCGCAGGAATAGCGTGCGGAATCGGACGGACACCGGGAACTGACAAAACGGAAAGTGTGTTAAGATGCGCGTGCCGTTTCTTTTGCCCCATGGCACGAATGGTGCACCATAGTTGGCTTGTCTGAGGGGCTTTGTGTAAATGGCTACTGACTTCAGGATGTTCCAGATGAAGAGCAACTCGATTTCCTGTGGGTGACCACGGGGCTGAAGAAA
>JADBJO010016310.1:7500-10000 GCA_016801955.1 Conus betulinus | reverse complement strand
TAAATATTAGTTTTAAAAAGTATAACAGACAGTGATACTTGGGTTTGGTACTCCAACTGAAAATGTGGCCGGGGAAATTACATTTGGAGAGGATCTGCAGCTCCTAGGAAAGTACTCTAGCACCATTTCTAGCCCCAGAATCAGCAGGGGTCATTTTGGACGCTGAACGTCAGAGCCGCTGGTGCCAACTACTCTAATGCAGACTCTTCTTCAGAGAACTCTGAATCGTCTGCCAGGTCATGGCTGGCGCTGCAGGGACAATTCCAAAATGGCTTCGTTTCCCAAAGCTACGATTCCCACATCTTCATGTTCGCACTTCGGAGAAGACACTTTCTTCTGCGCTGTTAGAGTGTGTGTGTAGTGGCGAAGAAGAGAGAGGGAGGGGGGGGGGGGGGAGGGGGATAAGGTAAGGGAGGATTAGGGTGGAGGCAGTGGGGGGTGGGGGTGGGATGAGGGGGGGGGGGTGTTAGAGTATCGAACTTACTACGCTTGCGTGAGGACTTCGTGTGTGAATTGGGCGAATCAGCACCACCCCGAACTTCTATACCTGAAAATGGAAGGTAGTGTCTGAAAAGTTTTGGCCAGGGCTGTTTTTGAGAGAGAGAGAAGAGAGAGAGAGAGGAAGAGAGAGACAGACAGACAGACAGACAGACAGAGAGACAGACAGAGACAGAGAGAGAGAAGAGATTCAAGTTCAGATGATTTATTCCGTTAAGGCCAAAGCCCTATATGAAAAAGCGGAATAACAACATTATTAAAAGATCATTATAAAAGGCTCTTAACGGGAAAACTTTATATATATATATATATATAATATATATATATAAGGCTGAACAATTAAGTAGTGGGGAAACAAGTGCAGGTTAACAATTCTTCCATCATTATAGTAATGACTTGGCAAAGATTTGAACATGAGAGGGGAAAAAAAAAATGAAAATGAATAAATGGGAAAATTGTATATCATAAATATGAAAACCCCTTCACTAGCTGCATGAGGAAAACTATCGCAATCCCTCTCGAAGACAGATCTATATGTGTCGCCTGCTCCGAGGCCTTTCGTCCGCTGGATCGGACTCATCAGGGAGACCACGGCTGATTGTGTCTGTGCTCTTGGCGTCAGATAGAGACACCACCACAGTCCATAATTCTGTGGTGTTTCCGACCGCAAGGGTTCGAAAAAAGAATGCAACAGCACCCCCAAAGCAGCCAGCGAAAGCACTGTCTTTTTAGAATGACTCTCGAGTAACTCTCGAATGCATATGTCACTTTGCACAATGTGCAGCCACGGAGTGGACAGGAAAATTTTATTACCCCGAAGAGGCCCCAAACCATCCTGACACGCGTAACAGATCAGGTTTTTAACACCTTCCAGACTACTATGTCCTCACACATAGATTTTCTCTGGCATCGTATTGACTTTTACACTCCTGTCCCCGATTGGATCCCTCAAGAATTATACCGAATAGAAATGAATGCTTTTCCGAATGACTCTAGAAACTCTCGAAAGGTGCTGACATAACATGGATACAGAAGATCACAAGCAGATGTGCCCAGACTATGTCCTCTCTCTCTATCTGCTTCGTATCTTACTCCTGTCCTCTGTCTCTCTGTCCGAGAACAAAGGTGCTGAACATAACATCGTATACCAGCTGTGCTCTCTCTGTCTCCTCTCTCTCTCTCTCTCTGTCTCTGTCTGCTATGTCTCTGTTCTCTGTCTCTGTCTCTTCTCTGTCGCCGGGTCTCTCTCTCCTCTCACTCATCTCTCTCTCTCTCTCTTTCTCTCTCTCTCTCCTATAATAACCGCTCACCAGGAGAAAAAAAAAATAGACGTAGGGCTTCTTGGTCGCAAGCGAAATTAATCTCGCATAGAGAATATACCTCATTCGCTAACAAGTTTGCTTACGAAAGTTCTGGCACATCCGTTATATCTCATAAAAGTGGCTCGTTTATCTTCGAAACGAACTTCTAATGCCGCAGGTACTAGCACTTTCGCAGACAATCATTCCAGAACTCCAGAGGACCGTCCGCACTGTGCAAGCGGTACTTAGTGTGGAGGGAGAGAGGGTTAAAATGTGTCGTAGATGCGGTTTATGGCGTGTTCATGATCCCCCCCCCCGCCCTCCCCCGCCCCCCTGCCTCGATCGGCTCCTCAGCCCCCCTGCCCTTCAACCCCCCACCCCACCTCATCCTTCCCCCCCCCCTCGCCCCCCCCCCCCCCCCCCCCCCCCCCCCCCCGCGCAACCTACCTTGCGATCATCGATATGTTATAAAAATGTTCGTTTTCCCAGTGACTAATCTATCTTTGAGGTAAGTGTGGTCATTGGAAAAGAGAGATAGAGAGAGATAGAGCGAGATAGAGCAGAGAGAAGAGAGAGAGAGAGAGAGAGGAGAGAGAGACTTAAAGCGGCATTTTGTTGAGACCTTCTCCTTCAATGGGCAAATTGGAACCACTCTTGACTTTCATGCCGACGTGGGAATGTACCAGAGAGAGAGATCTCTC
>JADBJO010016310.1:0-2500 GCA_016801955.1 Conus betulinus | reverse complement strand
AGAGAGAGAGTAGAGGAGAGATAGAGAGAGAGAGAGAAGCGAGAGAGAGAGAGATCTGAGAACCAAAATCCGATTATTCAACGCTTTTTGCCTTGATAGGTTCGTCTATCATTCGATTCTTCCATTTCTCTCTCCTCTCTCTCTCTCTCTCTCTCTCTCTCTCTCTCTCTTCTTCTCTCCTCTCTCTCCTCCCCCCTCCCGGCTCTTCTCTGTCACTGCTCTCTTCTCCTTCTCACCTCCGACTCCTCTCTCTCTCTCCCTCACCCATACTCTCTCTCTGCCTCTCTCTCGTCTCTCTATCCTCTCTCTCCTCCTTTTTCATATTTAATTCTTTTGTTTGGCTTACTTTTTGAGGGAGGGTGGGAAAGGTGACGGTGGTGGGATGTTCATGCTGTTTGATTATTTTTATTCTGATGCAAGGAAGTCGTTCGGGTGGACTTGAAAGTGGGAGTGCTTGGGGCTGAAATTGCTAACCCTGGATTTACGTACATATTTCAGAGATGTCCAGAATGGATGATTCCAGCAGTTGTAGCCAAGGGACTCACCAGAACTTTTTTCGGCAAATACGAGCAAAGTCATTCTTTCCTACGCAGACCTCCTCGTCCCTCTTCGTAATTGCATATTACTACTATTGTGATCTGTATTATTCTATCATGATATGATTTTGCTACTCACTGGTGGCAGTATAGTATAGTATATTTAGTCGTACGTGACTAGTAGTATGAGTAGTATTACGTAGTGTTAGTCCCTTTATGAGTTTCTCCCTTTTGTGTTGTTGTTGTCGTTGTTTGTTGTTGTTGTTCGTGCTGTTGTTGTTCTTTCCTTCTATCTTCTTCTTTTCTTCCTTCTTCTTCTTCTTCTTCTTCTTTCTTCCTCTTCTTCCCATCACATTACCATCAGCTAGGCATCAGCAGCATGCAGCAGCATGCACGCTACAGCAGCACAGCAGCGCAGTATTAATTCAAAAGTCAATAATATGATCTAAGTAATAATTCGAGATGATATGAGATCACATACTACTACTAATACTACTGCTACTACTACTAATATAAGTAGTCATTAGTAGTAGTAGTAGTAGAGTAATAGTAGTTAGTAAGTTGCTTGTTGTTGTTGTGTGGGTTGTTTGGTTGTGTGGTTTTTGTCTCGTGTTTTGTGTTGTTGTTCTTCTTCTTCTCTCTTCTTTTCTTCTTTCTCTTCCCTGTCATTGTTTACACTCTTTACCGAGCTATTTTAATCATCTTTCATAATTATTATTATTTATTACTCATTACCATCACAACCCCTGCCCCGGGCCCCCGCCCCCCCCCCTCCCCAACACAGCCCCTCCCCACACATCCATCCACACACTACACAACATACACACCCCACTCTACACCCCCACAACCACACCGACACACCAACACAACACATCACGCCCCGCCACCCACACACACACACCAACTACAAGAGGAACGAGAGACACTGGCGGACAGAAATCAGAAACAGTTGATGCGTTAAGACTCCTCCGATACATCTACGTCTAAGGCCTTCCTGTGACTGACTGGAGGGAATCCTTTAACAGAGAACTTTCTGACCAGGCTGTAAATTTCACATTTCTGCGTCCCCTTTCCCCTCTCAATAACTAAACCCCCCCCCACCCCCACACCCCTTCTTCCCCCCTCTACCTTTTCGCCTTTCAGGCCGCACCTGGGTCTTCGGATTAGCGTAGAATTGATGGAGTACAACAAGGGTTGATCTATCGCGGCTGCATCGTATACATTCTTATCATCGCTCAATATATGTAGGTTTTATCTGTGTCGCTCTCCACTGTGTCTCCATGGTCATGTCTGTCTCCTGTCCTCTATCTGGCTTCTGTCCGTGGGCACTACCTCCCGCTCCGCTTTCCTCTGTCTCTGTCCTCTGGTCCCTCCCTGGTCGGTCTTCCTCTCCTCTCT
Source organism: Conus betulinus (assembly GCA_016801955.1). NCBI lineage: Eukaryota > Metazoa > Mollusca > Gastropoda > Neogastropoda > Conidae > Conus > Conus betulinus. The sequence continues at coordinate 566 of JADBJO010016310.1, read as the reverse complement.
CTCTCTTTTTTTTGACAAACCCGCAGACGACGAACAACACACACAAAACACACAGGTCCACCAAACACACTCCACACCACACACACAGCCACACACCACCACTCAATTCACACACAACACACATACCCCATCGTCGCTCTCTCTCTCCTCCCCCCCCCCGCCCATTCTCTCTCCCTTCTCCCTGCATACTCTCTCTCTTCTCTCATCTCTCCCTCGGTATCTAATCTGCTCCTCTCCTCGCTCCTCTCCTCTTTCTCCTCTCCCTCTCCCCATCCCCCCCTCTTCGCTCCTCTCTCCTCTCTCACACCCACACCACCACACACACACACACACGCGCACGCACGCAGCCCGCACTCGCGGCTGCACGCCACTCCGCAACTTTACACGCACACACACTACACATTCCCCCCGGCTCTCCTCCTCTTCCTCTCTCTCGTCCCTCTCTCTCTCTTCTGTCGCTCATCCTCCTCTCCCGGTCCCCATTCTCCTCTCGCCCTCTCTCTCTCTCTCTCCTCGTCGCGATCCGCTCTCTCTCTCTGTGTCTGTCCTGTCTCTTCTCTCTTGCT
>JADBJO010016309.1:27500-40869 GCA_016801955.1 Conus betulinus | reverse complement strand
CAACAGGCTGAATTTAAAAAAAAGAGGAGCTCTTATATATAAAATATAAACATGAAGTAGTAAGTATAGGATGTTCATGGTTTGCTTATTTTGAACGGTAGTGGAAATAGGGACGGAACCATACTTGTGGAAAAAGACAACAGCAAAACATGGATTCATACAAAGGCTACGCACCAAACAGTACATTGTTTAGGGCTAACTTAAATCCCAGTTGTTTTTAAGCAAAGGCACGTGTGGACAGTCTTTCTGAATGAAGACATCTTGGCAAACTTGTGTATGTAAAACGGAAACGAGCCCCCCCCCCCCCCCCCCAGAGCTCTTTATGTGGAAAGATGTACTCTACTTACCAGCAGGGCCAATTAGTGACACATGCTATGGCAACAAGTCAGATTGTAACAGCACAAAAGCAAATTTTGGGGTGGGGAAACTGTTCATGTTGCTCAGTGTTAATCACATTGAGGAATGTTCTACATCCTCAAAATGGTCCGAAACAGGGAAAAAAAAAAAAAAAAGTCAATTTGAGGAGGGGGAAAGACTGAATCAGCACTCGGACTCCTTACATCCAAAAAACAGATGACGAATTGTTTTCTCACAAAACAAACTACTGTGGCATCACAAAACAACCTACTTTGGCACATCACCCCAAACCAACCTACTTTGGCATCACAAAACAAACCTACTTTGGCATCCTGTTTTACCAGTTTTCTCCTGTCAGTCACAGTTCCCTATTCTACTCGTTATTTTCCATATGTGCCATTCAGAAAAATGATAGAAAACAATGAGCGTTGTAGGTCAGCTGCTATAGGACAGGAGTGTTTCAGGCGACAAGGACTGGGATAAGTAACAAACCATCAACATGTATCTTTCAGGACTCAAACGTTCAAGATACGCCTCTATTAATTTCACATACATCTCCTTTTTTTTTTTGGTTTTTCAACAGAAACAACAACAACAAAGTCCTACGAAAACATCTGTCTACAAAAAAATGATAATGAAAAAAGCCAAAAGACAGCTCCTGCTGCCAGTGTTGTGGTATGACTATGGACAGTCTGTGACAGCCCCCCTATGACCACCTGATCATCAGATTAAATAGTCAATGTTGACAATGTCCCATGTGCCTGCAGCATGCAGACTCATGTCACCGCGTCTGTTCATGTATTCATGAAATAACAGCTATCTTCTTTAGACCTGAAGGGGTGGTCTGGGTTTGGCATTTTCGTTAATGCAGTACAAAAAAAAAAAATAAACAAAAAAAAAAATAAAACTTGCAAAGAAATACATGACAGCAGAAAAGTTTGTTAGGCAAAAATTCTTCTAACCAATCCACATGGAAATGGTTTTCTCGTAAAAAAGAAAATCACAAAAAGGCTACAGTACACAGCAGTTGCGGTCTTCCTCCTCTTTTTAAAAAAGAAAAGCACACAAAGCTACATACACATAAGGGTTCTCTTCCTCTTTTCAAAAAAGAAAACCACACAAATGGCTACATTACACAGAGGTGGGTTTTCCTCAAGAGGAGAACCTCAAATATCAAGCAGCCAAAAGTATCTGCAGCAACAAACAAAACAATGGAATACAACACAATACAATGCAGCACAATACTACACCACCACAGCACACACACAAGACAGTACGTACCATAGCAAAAACTGTATCCGATCCACAAGCCGTTCCATCCAAGCGGACAATCAGGAATTGCCAGCGTATGACTGTGCACGGCAATAACGTTGGCTGGCACGTCGCACACCACGCAGCGGGAGATGTAGGGCACGATGTCACGCTCTCTCCACAGGCATCAATGGGAATGGAGCATTGGTGGAGAGCCAGTAGGACTGTCGTTGCGGTGGCGTAGTTGCAGACGTTGTTGAGGTTGCAGAAGAGGAATGGCATGGTGCTGAAGCGAGGGAGGCAGGAGCCCGCCCAGCCTGTCAATCCAACCTTGACCTCAAACATCAACAGTAAACATCCAACTGGTTTTCTCGTTAAAAAAAGAAAATCACAAAAGGCTTGACCTCATTAACATTGACAATCCAACCTTGACCCATTAACATTTGATAATCCAACCTTGACCTCATTAACATCAATATTTTTCCTCCTCTTTCTTCTCTCTGTCTTATCTATATTTTAATTACAAAACATAATGAACTATTGTCATGCCCATGTTGTTTCAACGGTTGTTCTTTTCTGTTTTTCCATTCTTTCTCAAAATCTACAGCATAATGTAAAAACAAAAGGTTTCGTGTACTTATTCCCTCGTTAAAAGATTTTGTTTGCATGCTCTCTCTCTCTTCTCCTCTCTCTCTCTCCCCTATCTCTCTCCGCCTCTCTCTCTCTCTCTCTCTCTCTCTGCTGTAATGTGTCGCATGTTCAATGGACAGTGCAGGTCTCTGCGAGTTCTTTATTGTCCATTGTTGAAGTTTAATGGACTGCAAACCATATTCTGAAGGACAACAGGGACTGAGCGGGTGCGGCATATCAGTCGGACTGTTCTAATTTTAGGGACAAAAAAAGATGATGTATGTGTCAAACAGTGAAGACAAGGACTAAATCTTGGAGTGAACAGTTTTGGTCTATGCTTTTTGCACAGACAAAAACACAGAGTGAGAACCCAGCAAGCCGCAGCAACCATTTAGGGGTTTCGTTTGTAAATACTATATGGGGGGGGAAAAAAAGGTTGGTTGAATATCATACTTATAGGTATATTCATCCTCATCCACAATCCCTTTTCACCTACCAAACACACACACACACACTCTCTCTCTCTCTCTCTCTCTCTGCTCTCTCTCTCTCTCTCTCGCTCTCTCACAATACCACAACACACAGACACACACACACACACACACATCTCTCTCTCTCTCCACTCTCTCTCCTCACACACACATAATCACACACACACACACACACACACACTCATACCACACACACGCACACTCACACACACAGAGGACACACACACACACACACACACACCCACATCACACACACCAGAGTGCACACAGACACACACACACACACCACACACACACACACACATACAACGCACACGCACCACACACACACACACTCACACAGACACCACAGACCACACCACACCCACACTCAACACACACACACACACTCACACACACACACACCAACACACACACACACAACACACACACACACACACACAACACACAACACACAGAGACTGACCCAGATCCTGGTGATGTGACTTCTCATTGCCTTCAATGTAGAGGAGACTGTAGCCTTCCCACAGCCTGCTCTGGCCACAGGGCACGAGGGCACCTCCGTGGTCTGACTGTGACGCACCAGCAGGTAGCCAGTGGGAGGGGTGGACCTGGCAGACCCTGAGTTCCGGATCTCCCTTGGGACCCGGGAAGCACCTGCAAACCCACACCCACACTCTTAGGACCTCAAGGTGACGGCATAGGCAAGCACCACATCCTGACTGGAAAATCCAAACAAACAAAACAAAAAGCAGAAAAAAACAGACAAAGAAAACGAACATAAAATTTCGATTCATTTTTTTTTTTTTTTTAATCCACATGCATATATATCCAAAACGGATAAGTCAGCTGTAATGGGGAAAACAACTTCCAAAGACCAACTGGATCAGTTCACAACACAAAAAACTTAATTGGATCAGGAAAGATGAATGTGATGGAGAGAGGAGAGTGTGCGGGTTGGCAAACTGCTTGGAACATTACCTAATCATCTAGGGCTCATTGTTTGTTCCCATTTCAAAGTGCAAGAAAAAAAATTCTTGTATGAAATTATTCCTGCCTGTATCTGTGGCCTGGTAGATCCTAGAAAATGCCATTAACTTCAAATGATCAGACCTGACTCAAAGTATTATTTTTAAGAAATGCTACCACTCTTCATATATTTTACCACTTTCAGTCATTAGAAGTGATTTATTTGTTTATTTCACATTTCTGAAAGAACTGTTCACTCTTCTTGGTCATCAACAATAAATCAATTAAAAGGTGATAGTTGCAAGGGAAATAATTCAACTAGCACTCTTTCCACCAGAGAAAAAAGAAAAAGGAAAGCAGGAGGGGTGGCCAGCACAAGATAAGGACATCTTTTGGTGAAATAGGGCCAGAAACAAGTTGTGCTTGCACTGGGCCTAAATTCTTGATGCACAGCCATCGTGTAGCAACAGAGAAAAGTTGCGGTCCTACTCAGCCATTCTACTACAAAGCAGACTCCCATCTGTCACCAAGAAGAAGTCTACAGACAAAGAAAAGTACATCAATACTATCAAGTAAAGAAGCAAGGGAACAGTGCATGAGCAAGGTTTCCATTGTTTTTCACATGGTATCAAAGAAATCTGCTCAAATGCAAGAGATCATTGCCCAATGTTTAGAAACTGGTGGATCTCATTTTCAGTAAATTTTATACAAAGCATGTCTCAGACCACAAGTTTAATATCAAACACAAAACAGAATCCTTAAAATGGAATCAATCGTAACATGCAGATAGGCACCCATTCATACAGGCACACAAATAAATTACATACTGTATACACACCCCCACCCAGCCTCATACACCCACACACTGTTACAGACATACACACTCACTGTTACAGACACACATACTCACACACTGTTACAGACACACACACACACACACTCACACATTGTTACAGACACACATGTACACTCACACACTGTTAAAGACACACACACACACACTGTTACAGACACACACTGTTACAGACATGCACACTCATACACTGTTACACCCACACGCTGTTACAGACACGCACACTCACACACTGTTACAGACACGCACACATCCACACACTGTTACAGACACACACTGTTACAGACAGAAACACACACACACAACACTGTTACAGGCACACACTCTCTGTTACAGACACACACTCACACACTGTTACAGTTGCACACACACTGTTACACACACACACACACACACACTGTGTTAGACACATACTCACACACTGTTACAGACACACACACTCACATGATGTTACACTCACACATTGTTACAGACACACACTCACTCACACACTGTTACAGACACACACACAATCACACACAGTTACAGACACGCACACACTCACATTGTTACAGACACACACACACTCACACACTGTTACAGACACACACATTCACCCACACACTCCAGCATGCATGTAAAATGTTGGCACACATCACCATTTGCTGGTGAGGTTTGATAGTGCACAAATTCATATCCCTGTTAGTTAGAATATGGTGTGCCATAGCTGAATGTGTGAAGGGAACTGGAACTAAACTGTGGTTAAAAATGTTTGGTTGTGTGTACTTTACTGGCAGGAAGTGCAACTCACAGACTTATTTTTGATGGCTGTATATTGCAATGTAACAATCATTGTCTTAACTTCAGTAACATGTGTGTGTGCATGTGTGTATGTGTGTGTGTGTGTGTGTGTGTGTGTGGTGTGTATGTGTGTGTGTGTGCATGTGTGCGTGTGTGTACATGCGTGTGTGTTTTGTGTGTGGGAGGACTGCAAGAGAGAGAGAGTGCATGCGCCCACATGCACACAGGATAACGAGTGTTTATAAGCTCCTGAAGTCTGTGTATGCATGGTAATGTGTTTGGCCTGTAAGGGTCCAGGACAGTGATATAGGTTTTATTTGACTAGTTTTAATCCATGATATGTCTGATATCATGTGTTTATTCATTCATCAGGAGTATCTAAATGCACAAATGAATGTCCTGTGTGAATCAATGTCTTATTGAACTGAATTGAAATGAAATGAACTGAAAAAAAAGGATGTCCAAGACATTTGGAATGGATCAGTCTTGTTGCAAAATTATGACAGAGGGCAGATGGATCACAGCAAAGTCCATTAGTGGCCAAGATGGCTTGCAGTGTGTGGACACACTCACCAGGAAGGCCGTCGATTCCCGGCAAGCCGTCCAGACCTGGGGGACCTTGAGGACCATCCATTCCGGGAAGTCCAGGGAAACCTGACTCCCCTTGGGGCCATCCAGACCTGGAAGACCTGTCAACACACACACAGTCTGTTGGCTTCACCTGCTTTCACTCTGAGTGTCCCACACACACACACACACAGTCTGTTGGCTTCACCTGCTTTCACTCTGAGAGTCAACACACACACAGTCTGTTGGCTTCACCTGCTTTCACTCTGAGTGTCAACACACACACACAGTCTGTTGGCTTCACCTGCTTTCACTTTGAGAGTCAACACACACACACACAGTCTGTTGGCTTCACCTGCTTTCACTTTGAGTGTCAACACACACACACACAGTCTGTTGGCTTCACCTGCTTTCACTTTGAGAGTCAACACACACACACAGTCTGTTGGCTTCACCTGCTTTCACTTTGAATGTCAACACACACACACACACACACACACACACACACACACACACACAGTCTGTTGGCTTCACCTGCTTTCACTCTGAGTGACAACAATAACTGGACACCTGTGAAGGTCTTAGCTCTTTGAACACCAGAGAGTACTGCAGTTTACTCCCTTGGGTTTTCTTCCATTTCTTTCTCTTTTTGCCTTTTTTCAGGGGTGGGGGAGGGGATATTTTTCATCTCTTCTCTGTTGATTTCTGGATAGCACTACTCCCATGAAATCAGTCCCAGCTCCTCAACATATTTGCTCAACCTTGCTGGACATAATCCCATTTTCAGATGTCCACAAGGTCTACACATGGCCATCTGCCAAAGAAGGCCCTGCAACACTCTAAGTCCCTTGGGTGCTTTCAGTGATGCCTTCTCTGATTTCATCTGTGTGGTATGTCGTCCACTTATCCCCCCCCCCCCTCACTCCACCTCCTCCTGACATAACTGCCTCATTGTGGTTCCACACCCACACTGGAAAGGCAGCTGCTGTCCTGTCTGTCCAGTAACACCACTGCTGTTGCCTTGACCTGCACATGACCTCACCACACCCACCACTGATGCCTTGACCTGCACATGACCTCACCACACCCACCGCTGATGCCTGACCTGCAACATGACCTCACCACACCCACCTGCTGATGCCTTGACCTGCACATGACCTCACCACACCCACCTGCTGATGCCTTGACCTGCACATGACCTCCCACACCCACCGCTGATGCCTTGACCTGCACATGACCTCACCACACCCACCTGTTGATGCCTTGACCTGAACATGACCTCACCACCCACCTGTTGATGCCTTGACCTCCACATAACCTCACCACACATGTCCCAGACATTGAAACAGGACATCAAAATACAGGTCAACATAACTCAAAAACACATTTCTATTCATAGCGACAGAGAACAGGAATGAAATGCAGCATTTTGGTTCCCATTTCTTTTTCTTTCCTTTTTTTTTTAATCCCTCAACTGCAGTATGCACATTCCATCTCCTGGGATGCTGTCTAAAAATGACACCAGTGTGCAAGTGTTTTATTCCTGTGTCATTCATCCAACCAACACACCATGGCCCACACTTCTCTGAACAGTGGAACAGGCTTTACTGGGCATGCCAGATTTGGTTTTTTTCAATGCATGAATTCAGGCATGTCAGTCTAAAGAAAGATCCACAGGACTAGGAAAACACCTGGAATCTGCATCAACTGAAGTGTGCAGAGAAAAATCTCTTCCAACCTGGTTGGTGGCCAGTGCGAACTGAACCCAGGACCTTGGGGGAAAAAAAAATTCTGATGCCACCTTACCAATGTGGCCATTCTCCCCCCCTCCCCACACCACTCTTCCAATATTGGCTTAAACCAGGGACCTAAGAGTCCGACACTTTGCCCTCTGGGCCTGCCAGCCCTCCACCTCCTGTCTGTCTACAGGGATGTTATTTTAGGCCTTCTTCCATAGTTCATCCTGGCGGTGCAGGTTTTGTTATTCCTTCACTCAGAATAGAAAAAAAAGTCATATTGTTTAGGCAAAGGTGTTTCAGTATTTACATCTGAATTATACGCAATAATGCAAGCTTTAGAATTCATTTGTGATCTACCTTATTCCATTTATTAAAATCTTACTATGTGTTGTTTCAAAATCAGTTTTACAAACGCACAAGCAAAATAGCTGCAACAGTTGTAACGATATTGTCTTTGAAATTAAGTATTAAATTCATCATATTGCTATAAAAGGTATTGGTATTGACTTTTGCTGGGTGCCATCTCATTCTGGGCTCTTTTGGAATGAGGTTGCTGATAGAGTGCTAAACGAGGAGCTTTCAATAACTCTGACACAGTTTCAAATGAGAAATTAGCATCATCAACAGATGAAATGTACTCCCTCTTGGAAAAATCCACTTGTACTAGTCCATCTGTTTCTAGATCTAAAGTCTTGACATATAGTAGACCTATAATAAGTTTACTGTACAAAATACGACTGAACTCGTGGAAAGCTAAGTACGCAAAGTTAATTGTATTTGCAATCTTAAACTGTCGATTCATCACTTACTATTAGAATGTCCAATTTTGCTTGCTAGATACCGAATGAATAATATGGAGTTTTTTCCTGAAGTATGATAACACAAGGGACATTTTGAATGATGAAGAAATTGACATCTAAACTGCAAAAGTCATTCTATCCACACCTATTGGAAGATTACTTTGAATTTTTATTTCACTTGTTCTTAATTTTGAAGGACGGGGAGGGGGGGGGGTAACTTCTGCATGGTGTCTAAAATCGCTATCCTTGTAAAACAGACATTAAATTAAATATTCATTCATTCATCCTGGTATCAACTCTGTCCCAAGAGATCCAACACCTGTGGTGTAGATCAGGATATTTTCTTTACACCTGTCTTTGTCACAAACAAGATGAGGCTTGATCAGGTGATCCTGAGCTTTCCATGTGAGTTCACAGCACACTTAAGTCTTTGTAGAATCCATGTGGACCTGAAAATATCTTTTCTATTTGAGACAGTGAGTGGCTAAGTGTATGCATGAGTGTGTTTGTGTGTGTGGTGTGTGTGTGTGTGTGTGTGTGTGTGTGTGTGTGGGTGGGGGGTGTGTGTGTTTATGAGCATGTGCGTGCGTGTGTGTGTATGAGTTTATGAGCGTGTGCATGAGTGTGTGTGTATACATGCACATGCCTGCATGTGTGTGTGTCTGTGTGTGTGTGTGTGTGTGTGTGTGTGTAGTATATCCAGATATGTCGGGAAACGTGCACAGCTGTGTCCATTCACAAATGGATACACACACACATGGAAACATGAAAGCTTGCATGCCCAGTGTGTGCACATGAGAAAACTGCCCAAGAAAAACAAAAAAAGCCTGAAGTGAACTTTTCCAGATCAGCTCAGCAGTTCACGTCGATCCACAACTTCCCTTCTGCAGCACTTACCATCCCGTCCAGGGAAGCCCTTTTCACCCACAGGTCCTGGCAGACCTCGGAACCCTCGCTCTCCCGGCTCTCCCTTGTCTCCCTTGGGCAGCATAGTGGAGTTGATGGCAGGGGTGGGACCCATGGGACCAGGCTCTCCCTTCGGACCTGTTCACACACACACACACACACACACACACACACACCCATGGCAGAGTCCTGATCCATGTCTCAGAGTTACAGCAGCTGGCTGCTTTTCAAAAAGCCTCTACTTAAACATTCTCTTTGTTAAAAGCTGTAATTTCTTTTTCTAAGAAAATTGTAGTTTGTTTCCTTAACCCTTTAAGTGATAACGACTGGCTGTATAGGAAAATAGTAGTTTTCTTCAACCTTTTCAGTGCTGATACAATGACTGGTTGTGTAAGGAAGGAAACAGTAGTTTTCTTAAAACCCTTCAGCGCTAATATGACTGGTTATGTACATAGCCCAGTCTGGCTTGTTCTGGCTGTTTTTACTGGAAGATTGGGGCTGTTTTACTGGAAGATTAGGGTGGTTTAACTGGAAGATTGGGGCTGTTTACTGGAAGATGGGGCTCTTTTATTGGAAGATTGGGGTTGTTTAACTGGAAGATTGGGGCTGTTTACTGGAAGATTGGGGCTGTTTTACTGAAAGGTTAGGGTGTTTTACTAGAAGATTGGGGCTCTTTTACTGGAAGATTGGGACTGTTTACTGGAAACACTGGGGCTGTCTTACTGGAAGATTGGGGCTGTTTACTGGAAGGTTGGTGCTGTTTTACTGGAAGATTGGTGCTGTTTTACTGGAAGATTGGGGCTGTTTACTGGAAGATTGGGGCCGTTTTACTGGAAGATTGGGGCTGTTTATTGGAAGGTTGGTGCTGTTTTACTGGAAGATTGGGGCTGTTTTACTGGAAGATTGGGGTTGTTTCACTCAAAGTGTCCGATAGTGACGGCAACTCTGTCGACCCGTTCACGAGGAGCCGTGCACTGGTGACGGCAGCACTGCAGTACTGCCTGGACGTGCCGTGCCTCCGTGACGGCACAACTATAAAAAAATTCCCATGCTCTCTCGTCTACCGTCTAGGGGATGCAGCTGCCATAAATATTTAGAACAGGTTTCTAGCCACTGGGAGGGTAAGTTTACATGCACTAGCGATGACCTTTGTGACCTTAGAGCAGTCCGAACAAAGAGACCCGTCTGGCACTGTAAGGCACTGTAAGTGGAATTTCCTGCCTCACCAACATATATGGGCAGAAGGAGAATGACATGTGGTTTTAGAACTGGTTCAGTAAAGTAGTTCAGAAAATGAGGGGGTAAAGGTGTACACGTTTTAGAAAAATCTGAGCTTCATTTTTATTTGCTCTGTGTATTTAATAGTTTTATAAGTCGTATCATCTGAAACAAAAACAGTGAAAAGTGTGTACTATGTGTGCAATGATTTAAATGCCTTAAAAAAAAAAAAAAAGAATTCACTTGGATTACACATATTGAATACCTCAGGCTTTCTCTGCATCTGTTCAAAGTAAGAGCGAAGTTTTATGCCCCTTTCTTCCTCATTTGCTGTTGTCATACTAACCAAACAAACGTAAACTACATTTGTGTTCTCCTACATTTTACTTATGTTATTCTGTAACAAAAGCATTGCTATTTTACCAAAAATGTATTTTAATTCTATGCTCATTACAAAGTTCGCACTTTACCCTTTCCGTTGATATATAACAATTGCTTGTTAGGTTATATTAGGAGACATAAAATAAAATTTAAAAAAGTGCGAAAATCGCACGTCTGCAACGGTTGTAAGCACGTGCGGTGCACGCGCATGCAGGGAAGCGGCGTTGCTCTGCCGCGCTCGTCTGGAAAGTATTAACTGCCAAGAATGTCCTCAATGATTTCATGCAGAATTTGTCTCATGGTAACATTACTTCACTAACTCTCATAGTATCGGAAGAAAACAGAAAAAGGGGGGGAAAACAAATTACCAAATCATTTAATTTTCATTTAATGAGAGCAGCACACGATACAAGAAGGAAATAAACTTCAAGTACTCTCCTGTGTGCGGAACAAGGCATAAATGTGCTAGATTTCATTCTGCATTGTGCCAGACCTCCGAACAGGTGCAGGCAGCCATCAGGGTTAATGTGCACCCAACCACAGGTCACTAAAAACATCAGGGTTCATGTGCACCCACCTGAGGTCAGCTGCAGGCAGCCATCAGGGTTCATGTGCACCCAACCTGAAGTCAGCTGCAGGCAGCCATCAGGGTTCATGTGCACCCAACCTGAAGTCAGCTGCAGGCAGCCATCAGGGTTCATGTGCACCCAACCTGAAGTCAGCTGCAGGCAGCCATCAGTGTTGATGTGCACCCAACCACAGGTCAGCTGCAGGCAGCCATCAGTGTTCATGCGCACCCAACCACAGGTCAGCTGCAGGCAGCCATCAGTTCATGTGCACCCAACCACAGGTCAGATGCAGGCAGCCATCAGTTCATGTGCACCCAACCCACAGGTCAGCTGCAGGCAGCCATGTGTTCATGTGCATCCAACCTGAGGTCAGCTGCAGGCAGCCATCAGTGTTCATGTGCACCCAACCACAGGTCAGCTGCAGGCAGCCATCAGTTCATGTGCACCCAACCTGAAGTCAGCTGCAGGCAGCCATCAGTTCATGTGCACCCAACCTGAGGTCAGCTGCAGGCAGCCATCAGCTCATGTGCACCCAACCTGAGGTCAGGTGCAGGGCAGCCATCAGTTCATGTGCACCCAACCACAGGTCAGCTGCCGGCAGCCATCAGCGTTCATGTGCACCCAACCACAGGTCAGGTGCAGGCAGAAGGAGTCAAGTGAACAGTGATAAAATTCCTCTTTTCTGAACTGTGGCAATCGCTGAGGTTGCTTCATAATGACCCATTTCTTGCTTTGGGCCTCACATGGCAGTCAACCATCATTGCCATGAAGACAGTAGTCATCACGCATCAAAACAGACATTACACAAAGGCGACCAACGCCTGTGCTTTACTGGAACTTGTCCACTCAATTACTACAGTCAGGTTTCAAATACTGACATCACTTCAAAGCTGTCTGTCACCATGAAAAACGAGAATGCAGGCAACAATGATTCACGGGAATGAACACTGGTAGCACTGCATAGACTGTCACCCTGTATCACGCTGCTTTGTGAAGGCAGAGTGAGAAGCTGGGCAGGTGCAACTGTCTCAGCTAACTGCTTTTCACTGCTCACAGATCACTATGGTCAAAAGATTGGAGGGCTTTCTTTTCCTTCTTTATTTCTTTTAAAAAATCTATCATCTTATCTGCTTACACCATAAAAAAGCACAAAAAAGCCAACATACACCCAGCGGTGGGTAAGGCAGTCTGAGAACATAGCAACACACAAGGCCTTCTTTTTGTTGTAATCTTAAACTAATCTCTAGTTTTAGAGTTGAATTTAGCTCTCTGAAAACGCCAGTCATCAAATTCAATCAGAGGTCTAACACGAAAAAAAAAAAGATAACATCAAATTGCTATACATGCTGTGTTAGCAATGTTTGTGTGTCACTATGCATACTGCACGCACACAGAGGAAGACTAGCTCCACTAGCGTACATAGAGTTAAAGGTCTCGTCCAAAGGACTTGGAACAAGTTGGGGTCTGAACAGATGTTGAGCTGGAAGAGCAAGTCTATAACATGAGTGTGTCATACTAGGATTGACCCCAGGACCCCTAGAACAGGAGACCAATGGTTTACACTGTAGCATTCCTCTAGGGTCAGAAATCATCGCTGATGAATTGTGGCACAAACTACTCACCAGGACTACCCGGCAGACCTGGTAAACCATCTTCACCCCGGTCTCCCTTTCCCCTGGGGGGCCGGACAGACGTTCAGCCCTGGTTCACCTGGGGCCCCATTCTCACCCTCCCTGCCCGGCAATCCCCGCAGTCCTGCACAGACAGGTGGCAAGAGGTGAGCTGCATTGAGCTGAGGGAGAGAAACAGTCCTGCAATAATCAGTGATCAGGCCAACGATGTGTGCTAATGCAATAAA